>CAJUYH010002854.1:36785-54023 GCA_910591685.1 Galerucella tenella
CTTGATTAAATATTTATAAATTCCACTTTCAACGTCCGTTGCCGACTATCAAAGAAACATATTACGGAT
The DNA here is from genome assembly GCA_910591685.1 of Galerucella tenella. NCBI lineage: Eukaryota > Metazoa > Arthropoda > Insecta > Coleoptera > Chrysomelidae > Galerucella > Galerucella tenella. Next base: position 36,855 of record CAJUYH010002854.1, read on the forward strand.
TATTTGAATATGAAATAAAACACCCTTGATCACTGTATACACTTTAAATGAAAGTACAAGTGATTCAAGATCGTTTCTCACGGTTTCCACCCTTAAATATCAACGGATGTCTTGAAACAGGTTTGGTCAGTCTGAGGGTCAAAATAACGCAAGTGTTTACCAAGACAAAAATCGGAGTGTGTCTCGTTTAGGGTCATTTTTTTAACGAACGGCTTTTGCTACCTGAAAAGTGAAATAATTTCAACTTGTATGATTTAAAAAAAAAATTTACAGAATAAAATACTTTGAAAACAAAATCTGGGACATCGTTAAACTTTTTTAAAGCAAAAATAATAATCCACGGGTTATAAAAAAAGGGTTTTTTGATGGAACATCCCAAAATATATATATATCGCCCTTCCATTAATTAAAAACGTCGTTTTGGCAGCAATTAGCTAGATGAAACCCTCAAAGCAGCATCAACTCTTCAGCTGGACTGCATTTGACAGATCCAAGAGTGCCGCGAATAGAAGTGATTAATGAGCAGAACAATTGCCTATATCGCCGGGGCCCATATACGAGCGGCCTAGACGGTTAAGAAGAAGGGTTGAGTCGCAGTCGCCCTGGTAATATTCATTAGTGACATTTTAGATTTTGTAAATATTATTTCATAGCACGGACGTTCTTAAAACTATCTTATAAAGGGTTCATTCCATTTTCTATACTATTAAAGTAGATTTTTCGATATCTATTCATAAAATATTAACTTACTGACATATCCACGCACAGTACAAAACTTTGATGTGAGTTTCTCTGGAATTCAACACTTAAATTGGAGGAAGAAAGAATGATCGGGAAATCGGCACTCGGAAATGGGAAAGGCGACAGGAATTGACTAGATGAAAGTTGATTCAACAAGGTGGCGAAGAATTAGGTAATACAATTTGATGGTAAAAGTTTGTGAAGAAAAGATTATGGTCAAAAAAAGATTATGAAAACACAAGCTGACTATATCAAAAAGAGTTAAGGAAAGGCAGGTCTACCATAGATGCTATCCACATATCAACCTAGTTAATAGATAAATGCTGCGAACATAACCTAGACCTACCTACATATCCTATTTCATTCCTCCATACGTTTGGGTTGCGCTCAACGTCCCAGGCAACTAAATCCTTGTACCATTTCCCATGTTATCTACTTCCACTCCAGAAGCTTCGTGTCGTTCAACTGGAGGGATTTTCAGTTAAGGTGTGGTTGTATTATATCCTCTCCAAAGTGCTTTCGCCTGAGTCCTTGTAAGTTCTCACAGAAGCAGAGTATGTGAGTAGGTGTTTCACAGAATTCACATTTTCTCCACATGGGCTCACTGAACACTATTCCAAACAAGCTCTCGACTTAGAAGCAAACTTAGTGAAGCAATGCAGCAAAATGGATTAATCCTTTTGATGAGAATGGAAAGAGCAGAGGCAGTGATGACAACATCTGATTATTCTACAAATACCTCCAACATCCAATCTGGAGTAAAACGAGGAGATTTGTTTACATCCCTATTCAATATATCCTTGGATGGTCTGATACTGGCCTGGGGTACAAATAAATCCATACAGATTCTTGCATATGCCGATGTTTTAGCTATACAAGAGATAAAAAAAGTATGACAGAGGCAGTTATTGAACTTGATGAAGATGCGGTAAAAAGGAGTCTGAAAATAATAGAAATCAAAACGAAGTACATGACCTGAAATGAAAAACCTTAGACAACACAAAGGAGTGATAGTCATAGTCAACATAGCAAACGAAGGTAGTGAAGAAATCTTTGAGTTCTTTCTTTCATTGCAAGAAGCTGTAGTGAGAATAACAAGGAAAAAAATTACAACGCCTCTAACCAATAGTTACATACATAAGTAAAACAATGTGCCTAACAGAGAAAGACTACTTGTTTTTGAAGGAATGTTTTGAGATAAGATATTGTGCCCTAAAAAAACTAAAGGCAATGAGCTGAGACCACTAATGAAGTTTGAATAAAAACATAGGTACTATCTAGATATATTGTTAACTCCATAAAGTCTCAAATATTACAATGGTCGGGCGTGTGAACAGAACAGAACCGGATGCAACTGGAGATCAGCAGAAAGCAGACCAATAATGAGATGGGAAGACCAAATTTTTACTGATTTACGGGAGATGGAAATGCAGGATTGGGGTGAAATCATCAAAGATAGGACGAAATGGAAATTAGTAGCGGAAAAAGCGTAAAAACGGGAGAGAGAGAGAATATGGATCAATGGAAAAGAAAAGTTGAGTGAGTATGAATGTATTTTTTTCTACTTCCTACATTATAAAACTCTTAACTACGCCTTTGGTGTAATGTGGAGGATAAATACGTATAAGTTGACTTAACCATATACGTCTGTGGTTGATAAATGATTATTTTCAAATTTTTATTAATTGCTTCTACTTAAGAGGCTTTTATTGGGAGACTATAATGTAGATGACGTTAGAATATTTGTCTTTCGGTTGAGGTTACTAAATAAACATATTTATACGCAGCTCGAACCTATCGTTGTAAGAGAATATTTATTTGCCTTTCGAGATTTTACGAAAGAGCTCAAACCTTAAGGGTTAAAACCACTTTTTTATTATAAAGTAAATTTAATTATGAAGAATTGTGAGATTATGGGAAAGATTTTATTATAATTCAACGTTTTAATATTTATTATGAATTTATGAAGTTACTAGTGGTGGTGGTTAGAGAGAAACTAGTTTTCCCTCAAGGCCCATATCAACTAACAGCATGACGCGTGCCTTATTGCCCTCCGACCTACCTGAATGACAAGGGTCCCGTTTGGGAATCGCCCTTTATTAAATGCAGACACGCTTCTGTCGACAGGTGTCAGGATGTCAAGGGTCCCGTGTGTGAACAAGTTGTTCTTTATTGTTAAGCACGCGATCGACTTGCTTATCTCTTGAACTGTATATAAAAAGACACGAATAAATTTAAAATTTCATTATTCAATTAGTTACTGTCGTTAAGAGATTTTTTTTAACAATTCAGATGATGAGTTAATTTCCTTTGATTTGCGATAACGACTACATTTCCATTTTTTAATATAATCACGAGGAAAGAAAAAGTTATAATTAATAAGGTTATAAAATCCAGTTCTATAACTCTGAAAATTTTGTGACAGTACCAAGAACCAATCAAATTTCCCCATTTTTCATCATATGAACAATTTCACCCAATCATGTCAACATTACAATGATAACAGACCATGGGTTGTTTTCAAGTTGCTATGGACACATACCTGATTTATTACGATTTTGAAGTTTCAAATATTCAATATTAGGAAATGTCACGATTTGTGTTGCTTTCGTTTATTTGGGCTTCAAGCACTTGTGCGTGACGCCTCAGTCGTCACGACTTTTGAGCAAATCGAACACGATTTTTTAGGATCCTCAAAACCACCTGACATGTGCCAATGCCAATGAATTTCCTGTGTTGTTAGAAGAACAGCTTTCAATTATAATGTTTTTGAAAATAAAATTTTGCATATTTAGATATTTTTAGTAAGGTTTAAATCATATTAAATCGTAATCGGCACAATCTTAACCTTTAAATAAACCTCAAACCGGACAAACGTCAAATATTTAATGTCCGTGGCTTGAAGCTCATACTTTTCGGAATGTGCTTGAGAGGCAAGAGGAAGGTAAGACTAGGCGTCACGCCCGGTAATAAACGAACGGAACTCAGTCACTACGAGCTGCTACTAGCAGCCGGAAGTAAATAATCGAAAACGCTTTTGGTTGTAATTCTATAATTGGTGAAACATTTTCTATCCGAATAACCCTCGGAGATTGATAAATGCTCAAAAATTTTATGACAACTTTCTCAAGCTTGTTGCTTGTTGTTTCCAAGCAACAAGCTTTCGAAATCTGTAAAAAAAAATTTCGAACAATTATCAATGTCCTTGGGTTATTACTACTGACAAATGAAGTTATTATTAAGATTGCGGAAAGCTGGGATGAAAATTCACCGGATGGCTTACAATAAATGCAACCTTATGCCTAGTAGAACTTTTCAAGAATAAGTCGACATTTATGGGAAATTTATTGAATACACCATATTCTCCAAAAATGCATAGGGCAGAGGAAACTCTACCGCTGCATCTAAATGATTAACATCAAACAAAGAATGTCAAGACAGGTGTTCAGTGCGTCTACTCTAATTAAGGATAAGAATATCAGAACGAATGGATTTGTCTTAAATCAGTAAATGGACACGGAGCATTTTGGATTGAGATATTTGTAGGATGTCCATATTTGGCTTTGCTAAGGTTTTTCAGAGTTGCAAGTTCTAAGTCCAGACTGGCTTTATTATCCACCTATAAAGTAACAATTTGTTTTCTGGTCAGTACCTACATGTTGTGAGCTAGTTGTCCCATTGCAAGACGTTTTGTAAAAATGTGTTTTCTCCATGCCAATGGTGTATCAAGGTACATTCCCAGATATTCCACTTCATCGGCTTCTGGGACTTGGACTAATAATAATAATAATAATGTTTATTCGCATAAATTACATACAAAATATAAACTTTTAAGAAAAATCAGTACAAATAAACAGGTGTACCACGAAGTACGATAATAGTTATTTGTATACTAAGGCCGCAAAATGCTTTTTCGCGTTCCGAGAGAGAGATTATCGCCGAGGTCGCGAAAACATTTTGCGGCCATAGTATACACAATATTTTTCGTGCAACCGTGAAAATTACATAATTTCAATAAACATTATGTCTCTTTAGAAAAGACAGTTAGTTTTTGGTTCGAAATACATTGTTATTGTCATATTTCAGAAATGTCAAATGCTGTAGTGGCGTTCAATTTGCCGGCCGTCACTCTGGGTAACGGCCGCAAAATATCATTCTCTGGGTAACGGCCGCAAAATATCATTTTGCGGCCTCTGTTGCGGCAGCAAAATGCTTGTTTTGCGTCCGGTTGCACGAAAAGATACTTGTGTGTGGTATAACAAAAAAATACAAGAAATATAATTACTGGATACATACAACAATTTGTTTAAATTTACCCTAATGCTAAATAAAATAATATATTAGGTTTTTTTTTTTTATTTTTTTTTATTTTTAATATTCTTAATACAAATACATAATAATAACATTAACTGGATCATTGAATCAGTTCCTTTACAAAATTTCTGGACATATCAAATACAAATTGTTTCACTTTCTTTTTGTATAGAGACTCTCTAGTTTCATTCCTTATATCGAGTGGAAGTGAATTATAAATTTTAGGACCCAAATATGAGTAGCTTTTTTGACCGACACTTTTTTGCATGTGGGGAGTAGTAAATTCCGTTTTATTTCGCGTGTCATATTTGTGACTTAAATTTATAAGTTCGTGTTTGTTAGCGTGTTGGATGATACAGATATTTGTATAAAATAGTTGCCTGATATCAAATATTTCACTCTGAAAGTAAAGAGTATTACTTGGACAATCATAGCTCTGATGAAGGATTGTCCTAAGAAAACGTTTTTGAAGGATTTCTAATGCTGAAAGATGTGTTTTTGAAACTCCACCCCAGCCCACTATTCCGTAATTTAGATGAGGTTCCACCAAACTTTTATATATCATTTGCTTTTGTTTAAAGTTAAGTATTTTACAAATTTTTTTGAATTTAAATAATATATATCGTAACTTTTTTAGAAGATGTTGTATGTGTTGATCCCACCTTAAATTTTGATCTATTATAATACCGATATATTTAACTGTTTTACTAGGAGATATTGCAAGATTTTCAATAAGCAGTTCATAATTTGGAAGAGCATTGGCATAGGAACTAACTGGTAAGTAGACTGTTTTACTGATGCTAAGCGACAAAAGTCTGAAATCGAGCCATTTCTTGACAGCTTCCAAGTCTTGTTCTACTTTCTGTTTTAAACTGAACCAGTTGCTATCTACACAAAACAATACGGTATCGTCGGCGAAACTGATGATTTTTCAGTTTGTTTCTAACATAAATAGGTTATTTAAGTAAATATTAAACAGGATTGGTCCTAAAACCGTTCCCTGAGGCACTCCACATGAAATTATTTTTTCACTACTAGGTATATGTATCTTTTATTTTTACTTTTTGTTTTCTGTTCATTAAATAATTTCTAAAAAGGTCATGTGGAATACCCCTTATACCAATATCCTCCAGCGTGTTTAAAAGGATTCCATGATCGACAGTGTCGAACGCCTTGGCTAGGTCTAGAAAAACTCCTATTGAGGGATTGGATTTATCTATAGCACTGTACATTTTTTCTGTTAAATATTTAATGGCATCCTGTGTTGATCTATTTTGTCTGAAACCGTATTGTGATGTAGACAGCAATTTGTGTTTTTCTAAAAATTTATTTAGTCTTATTTGAATTACTTTTTCAAATATTTTAGCTATATTACTAATAAGTGACACTGGTCTCCATTTGGTGTTACTGGTGGACATGTATCTTCACGAGTAGTGGAAGTGACTTGGACAGATTTCGTCTCGTTAGTCTTAATGCGCCATTCTTTTAGCCAAACAAAGTTTAATATTAATACAAAAATACAAAATAGATTAAATAGTCAAACGAAGTCTTATCATGCGGGTCATACGATTCAACAAAGACATACCCAGCGTTTTTGTTTTCTTCTATTGCGTTTAATCATAACTTCCAAATAAAATCCCTAAAATGAATAAAACAGACCTACTTATGCAATTTTGACAGGAGAAAAAAGGATATGTATTTAGTTTTCAGCGATTCTGAAAAGTCTTTCAGCAGCGAAGTTTTTATTTAAATGTAATTTTTTTCACTTTGACTATTCAAAGTGACAATATGGATAATAAAAAGCAATTTTCCGGTTTTTTGCATCCTCAAGCAAAAAAAATGGTACTCAATCTGATAGATTATTTCGAGAATGAATGAAAAAGTGAAAATTCGTCAACCAGTATGTAGGAAACATCAACCATCATTATTTTCTCCGGGTATATTTGTAATCTCACATTTTGGTAACCTCTCTCTGTCTTCTGATTTGATACATATGGTTAGTGACCTTTGGACCCACACAATAAGAGCGCTCGAGCAATCAAAAATAATCGATTATTTTTCACTCGTATCTCGACTCTTTAAACCATGGTTTATTTTCAAAGATCTTGTAATATTATAACTGAATATTTGTTGAAGTTACTGTGATAAAACGTTTTTTAAATAATATATTTATATTTACAAAATTGTCTACCCAAAACGAATGCACATTATTGAGATGCAAGTATCTGTTGGTTTCTAGAAACGTCAAATAATAATCGATATTATTGGTATCTACAATAACTAGAACTACAACGAATATTAAATAATTTCTGTATATATTTTTCCATGTTTCCAAACTCCATTTGAAAGTGGTACTTTAACAATTAATAAGGATATTCAATATTTCCCGTACATTGTACAACAACAAGAAAAGTTCCCCCATTGGCCGTGTGGTCCGAAGCACTTCACTAAGTACACCTTTATATACGAAAGCCAGGAATTACGCTCGGAAAATTCAATTTTCAAATGCATTTCATACTATTAATGAGAGCTCTTATTTTCAAATTATATTGTATAGTTTGAACATTATAAGTACCTAGAAGTAATAACTAGATGGAACTGTTAAAATATTCTCTAACAACGTCGAAGTAACTTTAATTCTGGTATATGTGTCTGCGTAGTTACCGTGTAGAATTAATTTCGTAAAACCAAACTTACTTTGACGAAAAGTTTCATTTTCAGATATTAATGTTATTACCTAAATATCCCTGGTACATTTCAGGATCGTTTGTTAGTTATTATTGTTTAAATAAGTATTTAGCAGACCCGGAATATCCTCATTTAAAAACCAGGAGGAGTAATTTGAATTTAAGTTGGCAATTCTGTGGACCTCTGATTGGTCAGATTCCGCCCAGTTTCACACAACACTTTTTCATATTGACATCAGCTGATAGTTTTCATTTTTGATAGTTCTGGCAGATAGATATACTTAATTTGCTATCGCATCCGCTCTTGTTATTTCATTATTTTCACTTAGTTTCGTTGAAACCGTTCCTTTAAAAACTTCAATGAGCATTTGTATTGAATATCTGCAATTATGGATCCTTCTACATCGAGTACCATCTCCTCGCTTAGTCCGGAAATAGTATATTAAGTATCAAGAACGGTAAGGGTTGTTTACCGGTCGACAGCAATGTTTGGAAGCTGAGCGTAGCGAAGCCTCCAATTTTGATGGAGACCGGTATCAACCTTAACGTTCGAAATGCTTATACCATTTTATGCGATCGTATTGAAATAAACTTCGAATAAAATAATTTAAGGGGCCTATTCTGTAATTAGTAACGATGTCGTTCGTGGACGATTATCGTTACTGAACGACTTTATATATTCAGTATCGTAACGACCGCTGTTAGATAACGACAAAATGGCTGATATTATGTCGTTGATGAACGTCAGCTATGCAGCAGTCGTAATCGGGTTAGCAAGTCTTTGGTTAAGAGGTTTGTTGTGTTCTTTTCTCAATACATTAAAAACATTGTTCCTTATACAAAGATCATATTCTATTTAGGATGGATCAACGGCTACGTATTGTTTTGGATGAATTGAATAGAAGGTAAATTCATATAAGGGTTGAAAAATAATCTAAACTATACACATGTAATATTTTTAGACAGACACGAAGGACTAATTTTCGTGTCTTAAGAGACCGAAGTAACCCCTTTGACTTGCCTGAGGAAGTGTTCCGGCAGATGTATCGAGTAAACAGTGGAGCTGCTTATGATTTATTCCAGGACTTGTTGCCTTATTTGAATCATGGTAGTCGTAATACTAGAACACCTCCCATAGTTAGGTTTTTCACAACCATTCATTTCTTAGCTCATGGGAGTTATCAAAAATCTCTGGGTGTAGATTATTTAAATAGGTCATCACAATTTAACGTTAGCCGATCAATTTGTTGTCCCTGAAGGCTAAATTTGTACTCAATTTATCTAAATACATTATATATTGTGACCTCGTTGTCTTAATGGACCGACTTTTAACTTTCTCCTTTTCCATAATAAAAGTTACGTGAATGTCAATCAAAAATCCTTTCCTAACCTAACAAAACAGCTACAGATGTCAAAAATTGTACCAACCTTTATAAAATTGTGAAAATATTATCGTTATGTTGTGTCCCTAGATTTTAACGTAACGACAATCGGCCCTATTCCGTATCACGTTATGTTATTTAACGACCATCGTTAAGTGTGAATTTCTGTAATATAACGATATGTCTAAAAATACCGATTCTGTATCATCATGCTCATAGTTATGTTAACGAGAATCGTTATTTTATCATCGTTAAAATTAACTGGACCAGTTTGACAGCTTGTTATTACTTAACGATATCGTTAAGTGGAACAAATGTCAAAAATCTAATCAGTTTTTGCTATATATTCGTGGTGATTTGTAATTCTTTGCAACCAAACATAAATAATAGGCTGCTTTTGGATGGTACTGTTTTTTTTATATTAACTTTATTAGCAAATTGTTCCCACAAATTGTTAATTATTTTAATCTCTCATGGTTTGCTCTTCCCCCTTATTACAATAGGACGATTTTCTAAAAATTCCAACAGCATGTCATACTGTGGCCTTGTTATTTTTGGAAGGCGTACTTGTTCTACCATTTATAATTATATTAAGTACACTTAAATGTAAACTTTCCTCGCGTTACAAATTGCACTTCTGTCAGATGACCCTTGTCCCTGCTTCTGTCATATGTTTTGATGGTATGTTATATAAAGGTTATACTTTGACGGATCTAACGAGACCGAATCCATCTCTTTTCACATTCACTGAAGGTGTATCGTTCCATCTCGCTTCGTGAGAATCAAAACTTACTTCTTTTTTAACATATAATTTTAACAATATCGTTAATGAAGCTTGATAGGGAATCACAGAACAGTTAACAATATAGTTAAATACGATGGTTATTTTAACATAACGGACCATCGTTAAAAATAACATACATGATACGGAATACGGCTGAAATATTACAGAATCTAACTCTGAAAAATTATCAAAGGTAATACCACGAGTGCTTCAAATTTTATCGATAATTTTTTCTTTTTCACGAAAACTTGTTTATTTGGCAAGAATATGAAAACAAACCGATTGATAAAATCACGAGTCCGTTAGGACGAGGGATTTTATCTAAATTCGGTTTGTTTGAATGTTTTTGCCTCAAATAAACAAGTTTGAGTGATGAAAATAAAAAATTATGTGATAAAATTTGAAGAGCGAGTTGTATTTGGGAAGATTATTTTTTTCTACAATTTAAAATTTTGTATTACCTGAATGTTTAATATTCTCTTGGGTGATGGCACTCAATCGGTTTGTGTTCATTTTTCAATAAACTTCGAAGCACTTTTAGTTGTCAATAATGACAAATTCAAAGTAAAATTTTGACGTTTCGATGTAAACAAGGTTTTATCGATGAGGAAGCAGAATTATCAGTATAATACCGAATGATTGGCTAGAATAATGTATTGCTATTGGTTAAAACCACCAAAATGTCAGATTTTGACATGTGAAAAAAATAATCGTTAACATAATAATCGTTACCGTAACGACGTCGTTGCATAACGACAAGTTACAGAATAGGCACCTAAATTTCTTCGGAATGAACTAAATGTCAAAAGTGACATTAATACTTCTCGATCAGGGACCCTATTCTCAAACCGTGACATATTTTGTCGCATGCGAGAAATCCTCTTTGTCGAATAAAATCTGAATATTCTTATTCTCAAATGTCGCCTTCGCAAATTTTTGATAGAATGGTCAAGGGCAGTCGACAATTTATGTCGAATGCGAGAATTTCATTACTTGCGAAATTTATAGGTTAACGTTATACATGTCAAAAGTGAAAACACTCGAAACATTGTTTAATACTTTTGTTAGGTTCTGTTTCAGAAATTTTTGTAGAGAGAAAATGGCAGCTTTATTAATTGCTATTGAAAATTTAGAAAATCAAGAAATGTATCAGCGGTTTTACATTTTTATCTGACAGAAAGTTTATTAAAACGTTCAGATTAACTAAAGAATTAGCTAGAGAGCTAATCATTATTCTAGAACCCTTAATAGTACAAGGGAATCGTGCAAGTGCATTATCTCTTGAAAATTTTTCAGATAAAAGAGGCTCATTTTCTTTTTCTTAAATTTATTTATGTTCGTTTTTGGTTTTGGGTGCAATAATTTTTTTTGGTTTCACTTTCCATGTTTATCTTGTTATTCTTGTTCTACATTCGAGTAAGTACATTGTACATTCTAACTTCTAACAAATAACCAAATCATTACTGTCATCACAGATCATATAACTACTACTGTCAGTTCATTATTTTACAACTTTACAAGAGAAGTGGCATGGAACACGATATAATATCGAAATTTCGGTGTTGCCAGTTCATGTTATTCGACAAAATTTATCTCATGCGACTTAGATGTCTAACCCATTTGAGAATGCCAGATGCCAATGTTGTGCGACAATTTCTATCGACATAAGTCGAATACGACAAATGTCATTCGACATTCGAGAATAGGCCCCCAGATTAAAATATAATTTGCATTTCGGTGAAATTGTTTTCATGCTATTTATTACTTTTTATATTGTTCTGTTCTTTAAAAAAATATAGATCTTATTTTTTTTGTTCCTTTCGTGTAATGAATGAAGTAATATATTATTTAGGACCACTCAAATGTATGTAGGGCTAAGACGTCGGTAAGTAATTTACTCACCGACGTCTGGATTAAACATTTAAAAGAGTACACGTATACGTTTTATTATTATAATATAGTTATTCAGGCAAATCTGCAGTGTGTAGTTAATAAAATGCCGAAGAAGCTGATTAGTGAATGTCAAGAGATGGTACGAGAATGCCGAAATGGGGGCCTGCTTCTCCCGCTTACTGCTGTAAGAGATGTAAGTAATATTATCAAGAACTGCCAATCTAACATCAGATTGACTTTTCTAGTTTTCGTTAAGTAAAGAAAAAACTACAGCTTGGCAACATCACAATATTTTGTTTTGCAACATTTTCAGCCGTATTCCGTATCATGTATGTTATTTTTAACGATGGTCCGTTATGTTAAAATAACGATCGTAGTTAACTATATTGTTAACTGTTCTGTGATTCCCTATCAAGCTTCCTTAACTATATTGTTAAAATTGTATGTTAAAAAAGAAGTAAGTTTTGATTCTCACGAAGCGAGATGGAACGATACACCTTCAGTAAATGTAAAAAGAGATGGATTCGGTCCCGTTAGATCCGTCAAAGTATAACCTTTATATAACATACCATCAAAACATATGACGAGGCAGGGACGAGGGTCATCTGACAGAAGTGCAATTTGTACAATATAACGCGAGGAAAGTTTACATTTAAGTGTACTTAATATAATTATAAATGGTAGAACAAGTACCCCTTCCAAAAACAACAAGGCCACAGCATGACATGCTGTTGGAATTTTTAGAAAATCGTCCTATTGTAATAAGGGGGAAGAGCAAACCATGCGAGATCAAAATAATTAACAATTTGTGGGAACAATTTGCTAATAAAGTTAATATAAAAAAAACAAGACCATCCAAAATCAGCCTATTATTTATGTTTGGTTGCAAAAAATTACAAATCACCACGAATATATAGCAAAAACTGATTAGATTTTTGACATTTGTTCCACTTAACGATATCGTTAAGTCATAACAAGCTGTCAAACTGGTCCAGTTATTTTAACGATGATAAAATAACGATTCTCGTTGACATAACTATGAGCATGATGATACAGAATCGGTATTTTTAGACATATCGTTATATTACATAAATTCACACTTAACGATGGTCGTTAAATAACATAACGTGATACGGAATAGGGCCGAATATCGTCTTTTTATCGTAAATAAACCATAGTATAACAATCAGTTGAATCGTTCCAAATAAAAAATTTAATCTTCGAAATCAATTGCATCTAAAAATAAATTGCTCCATTAACTGTCACCTTTCAGTTTGAAATACGTTCGCCCTTAAATTAAAAAAAAAACGTTACCTTAATTTGCTATTGTCTACCGAGTCAGCTTGGTGTACGTGAAAATCAGTTGATTTGCCGTTCTCTCAAAAACACAGACTATCTCTTTTGTTTACCACTACCAGATAAAAACAACATTGAATCTCTGATTGAACTTAAATACGAGGAATCGTATGATTATCTAATCGCGGCTGGTGAACACACCGTATATAATTATACGGGTATAGAGAAGACACTAACGATGGGGAGTGAGTGCGAGTTTACACTTTAAAAAATATAACTATAACTAAAAAAACAAAAATTACAATTTTTTTAAACTAACTTTCAACCCCATGTATGTAATTATTTTGGGGTAACATTCACTGAGACCTGAAAGATCTATTGGGCCTCACTTCTACTTAGTTTCTGAGGATAGTCATAAAGACTTATAGTAGCTCCTTAAGTCCTATTTCCCGGAGGAATTTTAGGATATCTGCAAGCTTCAACTCAGATAAATGTTCCTCTTCTATCCAGTAATCTCTCAGGTGCTGTGCCCTAGGATTCTGAAGTGCTGTGCAGTTAGAAAATCTACTTTTTTTCTTCCTCTACTACTTTGAGCTTTTTCATCTATTCTCTGGAATAATGGATGGGGATCTTATTTTTTATAATTTGTTCGAGTGATCTAGCTGGATAATCTACGCTACAATGACATTGTTGTTGTATTACATTGCTGTTATTATATATTGTTTTTTTTTATTTTCCTCATCTGCTAATTTACTTGGAAATTATTTCCTAAATCGAATATTTTTTCAAATATTTATATAACAATTTGATTAAACATTAAAAACATCAACTTCATGAATTAACTATCACTATTATTTTCCTTTTTCGAGGAATTGACTTTATGCTCCAAATATTTAATTAAATTACTATCAAATATTGAAATTTCGTATTCAAGAAGAAGCCACGTGATAATTTTGCCAAGTGTCTTGCGCAGAAATCAAAATCGGTCTTGTTTCCTAACAACCGTTTCATGCCATTGGCGTTACAAATGATGTTTCATCTTGACAACCATTTTAATAACTGACATTCAAATCAAAGGCATTTTTAGTCCATTTAGGGCCGTTTGTACAATTGTAGCTTAGTGAAGGCTCAAGTGTGAACTCAGGTTGAGCGTCAGATTGCTTTTGCACAAAGTTCGCTTACGGTTGAGATTCATTTAAACCTTAAGGGGAATCTATCGGCAGCGATTTGACAAAATATCGGAGTATTCTTGGCAAAGAATTTTGAGGTAATGGATGTATTCAAAATTAAGAAAAAAATATATCATGTAGATTAATGTTGAACTTAGAGTTCTCATCGAATAAAAACTTTGAAATGCTAACCAAATTTTGTTGAAAAAAATACGAATCATGAGGTAATTACACATATTAAGCAAAGTTTGAGCCCTTGTAAAGAATTAAATATGGATTAAATGGAAAAACTAATTGATAAAAAGTCTAATTTGAAGCTTTATGAATACTATATAAAAATCTCAGAATCCTCAAATTACTTATGACCATACAATTCCTTATTGAAATTCGGTTGCTACCACTAAAATATCGGATAAAAATCCATCTCTCGCTTTTCTATCCTTCTATGACTGACATTGTCTCTCTGCTTCGGTAGTCGCGTGCCGTTCCATTGTTGATACAACGCTCGCGGGTCTCGGCGGTCTCCCAGTTCAGTACTGACGAAGCTTATAGAGTAGTACGTGAACCAAAATCCGCTTGGACCGCTTGGCTACATACATGTTGCGGAGCTTTCATATTTCTAATAAAATTTTCGTTATGTGAACTTAAACGTGAGGTCGTAGGGAAACAAAAAAATATACAAAGCATAATTGTGCAAGGTCGAATTTGGTAGATGCCCCTTAAGCTTAGTAAAGCCTCCAAGAGGGTAGGTTTAATGTAAGCTTAAGCACGGAACATAAATTGTTATCATGTTCCGTGGCTTAAATGTGAATGAATTGTATGCAAACATAACCTTTACTTTATTTAATATTAAATTAAATGTTTGTTAAAGTTAATTATGGATATTTTAACCGATGATGAGGATTTTTTGGAACTTATTGGAATCGTACAACACCCGAGAAGATCTTGAGTGTATAGAGAGCGTATGAATCACTTTGAATGTTGGAGAGAGATCATGAGTTTATTCAAAGATTTCGTCTTTCTAAAGAAACCGTTCGCATTGTGACAGATTGTATATCAGAGGAAATTTCTTGTAAAACTAATAGGTAGCAAATATGAGATTAGTTGGGTTATTTGACAAACATATTGTGACCAATTTACTTCATACGCATGCGTCAGTTCGAAAGAAGTTCTACCAACACTTGCAAATATAGGTTTAGTAGAGCTGCTACTGAACCATGTTTGTACAACAGATTTAGGGTTGAGCTAAGCTTATATTTTAAGCCCAGCTCAGTTGAGCTCAATTTTAAGCTTCAAATGTACAACCGGGCCTTAGAGCAGGATCTTTTGGTTTTTGCGTGAACGTTGAGAATATATTGTATACAACTAGTGCAAAAAGTGTTCATCACGTACATTGAACACTTACTTATTGCACTTATTGCATAAATACTATATTTACTCCCAGTACTATATAACAAATTATAAGAACGGGAATTGGAATACAATCTGCAGTTAGCGTTAGAATAGAAAAGTTTCACAATAAGTTAGACTCCGTTTCACATAATAAGAACCCACTATACTCTAGAAGTTGCAGTCGTATGCACATAACAATATCTGAACATAAGGCTAAGCCTAAGGCATTGACCGATATTGATGTACAGATATTGTTATGTGCAGCTCCTTCGCGCATACGGCTGCAACTTCTAGACTCTAGTGGGATCTTCTTATGTGAAACAGAGTCTATAAGCATGTGTCAGTTGTTCTTTATTATAAATTTTACATCATATTTGGAATATTAACTAACAAATGTATCCCACTAATGTTTTTAACATCTACAAAGATATAAAATCTATACTTTCTTCGGAACACATAATTTTCCCATCCATTTTTTCACAAATTAAGTAGAGCTGTTAGAAAAACATCCCAGGTTTTCCCAATTTCCCTAATATCAAATCGGTGGAAACTTTTTTGAAGTGTAGCGAAGACAGCCGCGACAAGGGGCGGTTTTGTGGGGGTGGTAACATCGGGAGGTGGAAGGGTATGTGATGAATGTGTATGTTTAGCTTCGTTAGTTGTCGACAGACTTTAATTATCCCTCCAAGGATCCACCGGTATTAGCTTCTGTAGAAGTGATACACAAGCTCCATTAATGTTTTGTGTTTGGCCAAAACTTTTGGTTAGGCACTGTAATTTCTGCTTTATTTAACGTTTTCTCAGGTTTATTTATTCAACCAGTTAATGAAGTCTCATACATTCAAATACAAAACAATATTTAATTAACTGAAATATTATTTTTTGATGAAACTTCTATTTCTCTGAAAATGACATTTATTTATGACATAATTTCTATAATGATATAACTAATTAATAATTGTGGATAATAACCTATATATACAATAATTTTTGTGGATTAATAATAGTTATTGTCACTTTTTTAAATACTTTGCTGACTTTAATTGCTTACTAATATGTCAGATGTTCATCACACACTATTTGGTGAAATTACCACGTGGTCGTAGATTAATAATGTACATCACCCGTACGAAAGTGTTACAATATTTCCCACATGTATGAAAAATGTCGCTCGTGGTGTAATGTACTATTTGATTATCGACAATGTATCAATAATGATTTTACGTCAGCTCTTCAACGTGCTTGTTTAATTGGATTTTCTCTATTAACATTATTTTTCCAATTTCTGAATTTTCAAACGTGAACACTTCCCCAAATATGTTATTGGGTTCCTTCAAGTCGGCAACGTCATCCGAATGAACTCAATTTATAGAACAGTCCTTTGCTATGCAACCACCTGACTTGTTATTGGCAAGCGCGTGCGTGTGCTCTTCCGTCTCACTTTAACTATTGACTTATATTGATTTATTTTTATATATTTGGCATCTTAAACTTTTGTGTTTAGTAGTAAT
>CAJUYH010002855.1:0-28345 GCA_910591685.1 Galerucella tenella
TATATATGTATATATATATATATATATATATATAAATGTTTCGGTGTGTGTATGTATATGTACAATTCCTTCACTAATTAATCGAAAGGAACTTCGTTCCATCCGGGTGTCCCTTGACACCTCTCAAGTTTTTTTCTTAATTTAAATCTCAATTTCTTAGTTTCTTGTATGAGCATGTACCTGTAATGAGGATGTTCATGCAAGAAACTAAGAAATTGAGATTTAAATTTAGAAATAACATGGTATTATCTTCTTAGTTTTAGTTTTAAATTAATCTTAGTTTTAATTTCTTCTTGCATGAATCCACCTTAAATCGCACGCATATAACCACATAACTATCAAATATTGGAAGGAGAAGAGAAAGGGTTTCTTACAGTGGTTCTGAATCCAGCTGCTCAGCTAAATACTTGATATTTATTCAATTAAATTCTCTTCTCATTGCATGTATCTGTATACTATTTCAATTATAAATGTTCCATAAATAAAAGCATTTACTTTATTTGAAATAATAATTTTATTCTAAGATTAAAAATACAAAATTTGTTAAGTCAGTTTTACTTAAGATACATTCGTTTAATAATATCAGATATTTTTTCTCCTATCATTGTGCAAATAGCGTTAGGATGTCCGGAAAACGTAAACGGTATTACACTGGCATCTGCAACTTTTAATTTTTTCAAACCAAAAACGTTCAGATTCTTATCAACAACTGCGCCTTTCTTAGGATCAACTCCAGTCTGACAAGTACCTACGGGATGAAAAGCTGGTATTCCCGTTTGCCTCAAAAAACAATGCCAAAAAGTTTTAGACAGAAATTCGTGTTCAGCGCAAGCTGGAAAATGCTTCACTTCTAATTTCGCTCCGATTTCGCGAAAAATCGAAGTTTTTGATATGTTCAAAACCATCTGTATTCCTTCGTACATTGCATTAATGTCCACGTCGTTAGAATCACTTAAAACGTTATTATCGATAGCGGGATAGATGTACGGACTTTTGTTCTTCAATTTAACACTTCCAACAGATTTAGTTTGTAACAAAACAGGAGTTAAACTTAAAGTACTGGAAGTGGTGACGTTAAAAAGAACGTCCCAAGTTTCTGCGTCCCATTTAAGAAATTTTTTACCTAAAATAGAAGGAACCGATGACGAAACAACTATTTCCAAATCTGGATAGTTTGGATTTTTTTCTAATAAAGTTCGATAAAACCCGGCAGCGTCTATAGGATTACCCGCCGCCAGATCCCCAAAACCTTCTAAATATTCTTTAACATTTTGAGTTAAATTTGTTTGCGAAGAAATTAGATTCGTAGAAAAGGGTATCCCGCAAAAGACGTGGTCTCTTAAATTCTTTCCTACTGGTAAATCCTGCACAACTGATATATCCATGTCTTTCAAATGTTCCTTAGGACCTACTCCAGAAAGCATTAATAGTTGAGGTGAAGAAATAACTCCTGCGGACAAAATAATCTCGTTGGATACTCGTGCTCGGAATAATTTTTTATTTTTAGTGAATAGAACGCTCTTTGCAATTTTATTTTCCAGTTCTATTTTTATGACGTAACTTCCTTCGGATATAAACAAATTTCTTCTTGCTTTGACTGGTTTGATAAAAGCGGTACCTTGGTCGACTCGTTTTCCTTTTTTAGTGTTCAGTTGAAGAATCGTAGCTCCTAATTCGTCCTTACCGTTGTAGTCTATGATATTTTTACCAAGTTCGCGATTCGCTTTTAAAAATAATTTTGTAATATTTGACGGTGGCATGTGGAAATTCGTATGTAGATAACCGTTTTTGCTGTGGTAGCGCCAATCCAGCGGAGCGTCTGGATTGGTCTTGTCAAAATCTTCGGATTTTTTGAAATAGGGTAGTACTTTGTCGTATTTCCAACTGCGGTCGTTCAATAAATGCGCCCATCTATCGTAGTCTAATGGATTTCCACGGCTGTAGACGTTTTGATTGATTAAAGATGTTCCGCCAATTCCTTTTCCTCTTGGTACCACACATCGATTGTCTATTGATCCTGTAACAACAATTTATATGTGTTGGTCATAGGATCCGTACAAGAACATTACTTTAACTATAATATCTACAGCATTGTTAACTGAATTATTTATCAGAAAATCGTCTTGTCCTAAGTTAATAATTAACGGTTTGATCTCTGTACTTTCCTCGATTAAGTCGTCAAGATCCCACATTTCCCCTCATTAGCTATAACATGTTTTATGGCGCTTTGCCTGTTTACGGCAGTCACATTCACCAATGAATCCATCAAAAGTTGTCGTACTTCTTGAAGCTTAAAGGTTTTGATGTTCCTGGCTACATAATCATTGCCTTGTGCCCATATAAGCTCTATAGGGTCCAACTCCAAAGGTAAGGGGGTAAGTGATGTACTAATACCTCTACCTTTTGCCATTTCATCGATTACACATTTTTTAAATGCTGTCTAACAATTTGCAAAAGTTCTTTTTTCACCATTGTATCTTCGAAATTTAAGGCTTTATACTACAACCACTCAATTATCGCCGCTTTTTTCCATAAACTCGTGGAAAGCTTCTCTACTAATCGAGAATGATTCCATTACAATAACTGAATTCTGGGGAATGTATTCGATTATTTGTTGGAAATACTCCTCAAAAACATCAGCCGTAATTTCTTCGTGGTAGTCTTTGCTTGAATTTAATTGAATTTCCAATAATCCTTGATCCAAAAATCGGTTTTCACTGCCTATATATACTATGGCAAGTTTATCTGAAGCTGTGAAAGGAATGCAGTCGAAAACATTCGATATTGCCAGGTTTAACTATGAAAAAGCTAAAGTGCTAAGTATGTAGTGATAGTAATTAGAAAAGGGACTGATTAAACGTTAATTCTTTAATATGCTTGTTTACTTAGATTTTTTCTATTAACATTTTTTTTTTTTTTCAATTTATGGATATTAAATGATGAGCAGTTTTCCAAATATTTTATGGGATTCTTCAAGCTCTGGCAGCGTTGTACGAAAACCATAATTACCACACCCTCCGAATTACATAATTGGTGATTTTTATCGACAGCTGACTTCTTATTGGCAAGCGCGTGCGTGTGTTCTTCCCTCTCACTTCGTCAATTGACTTATATTGTTACGACACAACTGTTCGGTACGGAGTTAAGTTGAATTACAAAAAAATGGTGCTGAATCGGGACGATAGGGACGATAAACAGTTGGACGCACGCGAACAGCACTCGTGGGTTTGTTTGGAGAGCTAAGGATCGTGGATATATTTGATGGGAGTTAATTAAACGAGAGATCTATTAAAGGGCGCCAGAAATTTTAATTTACAGAAAAAATTTCAAAAACTGCGATATCACCGGAGAAGCGGAATAAATACACATTAAATTGCTTTTCTTAAAGCGAAAAATCACATATGGTGTCTTCAGTGGTGAGGTGTCTGTGGAGAGTAGGGATGTACTCACTGAAACGCGTTCACGTACGCTACGTACACACGGGAAACTAAAATGTCGACACTTGTGTCTAGACTAGATCTATGGATTGAGTGTCTTCGTATGTACACCACCTAGAGCAATGTCGCTAGATCATACACTTGATGTCGCTACATCGCTCTAGACATATGATACACTACGGTCTGAACACGATATTGAATTATTAGAAGCAAGTCCCGAGTTGTGGGATACCTCATCCACTATCTATAAGGATAGAACGAAAAAAAAATGCTGCCAGATAGAAATTATTCGTAAATAATTAATTTATTTAACGAGGCAAAAACTAAGAAAATTGAAACGTTACAAAACAACGCCCTATATGTAATGAGATATATTTTTCAATGCCTTTAACCTTCAAAGGTCGGTTTAGTTTTTCGTAATAATCGGAGAATTATTCGGGCAATCAACTCAACTCTGAAATAAATACATCAATTAATAATTTTTCACGGTAATGACCTGTCAACATAAAACCCGATACTACTCCGCAAAATATTGGATCTTAAAAACCATTAGACTATCAAAGGAACCCATCATTATAGATTTCTCCGATAACAAATTGGCATCTGCCAACGTGAAAAATGATTGTTCCAGCAATCTCTCATTTTTACCTACCAAAAAAAAACTGTGTCCAATGACAATTTACAATGATGACGATACATATATTTCGGAAAGGATATAGTGTTGACATAGATGGACTTCGATTCAGGAGTGGAGTACCTTGTCGATTCGATGTCATCAAGTGAGATTTATTGCTAAAATATATCAACAGAAAACTTACTGAGTGTTTGATCAAATTCAGTATTGGAAAACAAAGAGAATACTCTAAAAATTGTAAAACGGGTGGATAAGAAAAACGGTAAAACTGTGATAAGGTTGTAGTGTGTTTCTAGACCACGTTCACTAAGAGAGCGTTCACTAAGAAGCAACAACTACTTCTCGGCCTATGTGCCCCGACAGACATTGGATTACAACGGGGTTGGGATATCTACACGATATAACAAACCATTTTGGTTTGTAATTAGAAGAGACATCACTTGTAAACCGGTTTCGGCGTATTTGCGTCTCATCAGTACAAGGTAGATATCATCCGTCCAGAAGCTCTTAGAACATATTTTTGGAATGGAGACAATGCTGAAATCACGTCAATGTATGTGAAATTGAAACATTCTTTAATAGTTATTCTACTCTGTATGGACCGTCTGCTTTGACCGTTGTAACTAGGTAACGTAAATTGGAACCATATGGAAAACTTTTCAATTCATTCGTCTGTATTATAAGAAATAAAGGTACCTTACTCTTGGTAAATTTTCTATTTTTTGACAAACCTGGTATGTCTTGAAAAAATTGATATCTAATGGTATTGAGTTTTGAATCCTGCAGAACTTTTTATCAGGAATTCCTTTTTTTTTTCGTAAAACCTATAATAAAAAAGTTCCAACTTGAGTAGACACACTATATACAGGGTGTCCCACGACGAGTTAAAACTACCTGTATATGGCAAAGTACTTATAGTAAAATCATGAAAATTTCTACGTTTGGGTTTTCGGATACGATCTTTTTAACTAAAATATTTTCAAATATGGCAGACTTCCAGTCCTACCGGAAGTCGACTGTAACTTTGTTATTTTAAATGGAACACCCTGTATATTAATACATTTTTACAAACTACGTAAAATTTTAGTATAGTTTTGTCTGAAAACTTTTTTCGAAAAATGCAAATTTTTTGAGTTATTAATTTTTTTGTAAAAAATTTGACGGTCGCACACCCTTACAAATTATTTTTTCAAGAGGATACCCTCAAAGATATGAAAATGGTTTCTGTTCGGTTCCTTTTAGTAAGGTCAGACGTATTTGAAACTATGTTGAAAAATTTTTCATTTTATACAGGGTGTGTATAGAAAGTGTTCAAAGTTTAACTTCATAAATATCAAATTTCTTAATTTTTTTAAATAGAACCATCCTGTTTTTTCTATTTTAATGCATTCAGGGGTAAAAAATATGGCAAATTTATGTATACTTTCCTATACCTAAACCTTACCGTTATCCAGATATTAAATGTTTTCTGTAAATTTTTAGAGATGTAGGATATCTTACTGCAAATAAAGCACATTTGTTCTTGTAACAACTTTGCCATATCTACCATGTATTAAAAGCAAATTTACGTCATCTTTTTTATTTCTTAGTGCTTGTATCAACGGGTCAAAATTAAATTTAGACCACACCTGCATCTCTCAAAATTTACAGAAAACATTCAATATCTGGATAACGGTAAGGTTTAGGTATAAGAAAGTATACATGAATTTGCCTTATTTTTTACCACTGAATGCATTAAAATGGAAAAAACCGAGTGGTTCTATTTAAAAAAATAAAGAAATTTGATATTTATGAAGTTAAACTTTGAACACTTTCTTTACACACCCTGTATGAAATGAAACATTTTTCAACAGAGATTCAAATACGTCTGACCTTACTAAAAGCAACCGAACAAAAACCATTTTCATATCTTCAAGGGTATCCTCTTAAAAAATAATTTGTAAGGGTCTGCAACCGTCAAATTTTTTTACAAAAAAATCAATAACTCAAAAAGTATGAATTTTTCAAAAAAAGTTTTCAGACAAAACTATACTGAAATTTTACGTAGATTTCAAAAATGTATTAATATACAGGGTGTTCTATTCAAAATAACAAAGCTGCAGTCGATTTCGGGTAGAACCGGAAGTCTGCCATCTTTGAAAATATTTTAGTTAAAAAAGATCGGATCCGAAAACCCAAACGTAAAATTTTTAATGATTTTACTAAAAGTATTTTGCCATATACAGATAGTTTTAACTCGACGTGGGACACCCTGTATACATGTATATGCACAAATACATTTCTGTTTAAGAAGTTTTTATTGCGGTTTGCCGTTTTTTTTTCAGGTTTATTCCGAGCAGTTGAGTATGTCTCATCTTTTATAAAAATAATTTCTTTTGAATATAAATTGTGTGTAATGAAGAAAACATTTATATTCAGCAATTGTACTTCAGCAGGATATCCGATAGTACGTGCGAATAAATTGATGCAATCAAAATGATTATTAAATATTTAAATAATTGATGTATTTAGTGAATTCTAGCAACATTTTATTTCACAATGAAATAAATTGTGTTCACTTTGTTATAAAAATTCATCTTTCGGTACATAGTTAAACTATCTATCATAACCTCACTTTTCGTGTTATAATTTTACAGATAAAAAGCACCCATTGTTTATACAGGATGTTCCATTGGGAAAGGGAAATACTTCAATGACTTTCACCTCTTATTTTGTCCTATGTGCTATTATAATGAATCACCCCGTATATATTTTTGATACACATTTATCAATCACAATCCAACTGAACCGCTTACTAATAACCATCGATCATTGAAACATGCTAGATGATTAACAAAACCTTTTTTTTGTGTGAAACTTTGGTATTTTCTTTTGCATACTTCACAGCAAATTTCCATTTTATAGATACAGTTAAAATCAATCTACGGCAAACCGATCTGAAGCTACGCGGCATCGGTAAAGGCGTAACCATGGCATACGATTTAATCATCATTAATTTCTTATTTGCGAAGTATGAAAACATGTAAACAAAGATGTAAAACTTGGAGCGCTTCGAGACGGGACACTTTGTGGCTGGCTACTAGTGTCTGAAAAGAATGGCGCGGCTAAAAATACATTAATATAAATAGACACATTCATACGAGACACAGATGAATGCGTCTATTTATATTAATGTACTTATAGCCGCGCGATTCTTTTCAGACACAAGTAGCCGGCCACAAAATGTCTCGTCTGAAAGCGCTTTTAATGTATTTTTAGCCGCGCGATTCTTTTCAGACACTAGTAGCCGGCCACAAAGTGTCTCGTCTGAAAGCGCTCTAATCCACTTTATTTATTATGTTTCATTCCGTCCCAGTAAAGCCAAGTTTCTACATTTCTTTTTCGTTTAACCCAAGTTACCAAAAAGTAAAATGATTATTACGATTGATTTGATTGAATCAATTTATTATTCAACCACGTTCATATCACTATCTTTTTCCTTTATTGTAATTAAAAATAGGCAATGTCAACATTCCAGTTAGATTTGGAAGAGTAAAGTAAAACCGTACTTTGGATAGTGATTTTTTTGTATGTAGAACTATCTGGAAAATGGTCAAAATGACAGGATACATGTAGAAAAGTGCTTGGAAAAATAACAAAATTGCTTTTAATCTATACTGTAAATCTCAGTTTCAAGAAACACCTAGTCCAGTAACAACAAACACGCGATATGTGTCAAATTCCAAATATTGATTCTTTAGCAACTCTAAATAAATAAATACGTATTATAACTATTTTTTGATATGTTCGTCTTTGTACAACACTTTTAATTTGAGCCCATTTTACTGAATAGCCATCAAGTTGGATTATCTACCGTCAATGCCAATACATTCACTGTTTGAGGGGAATCTATCGGCAGCGATTTGACAAAATATCGAAGTATTTTTGGCAAAGAATTTTGAGGTAATGGATGTATTGAAAATTAAGAAAAAAATATATCATGTAGATTAATGTTGAACTTAGAGTTCTCATCGAATAAAAACTTTGAAATGCTAACCAAATTTTGTTGAAAAAAAAACGAATCAAGAGGTAATTACACATATTAAGCAGAGTTTGAGCCCTTGTAAAGAATTAAATATGGATTAAATGGAAAAACTAATTGATAAGAAGTCTAATTTGAAGCTTTATGAATACTAAATAAAAATCTCAGAATTCTCAAATTACTTATGACCGTACAATTCCTTATTGAAATTCGGTTGCTACCACTAAAATATCGGATAAAAATCCATCGCTCGCTTTTCTATCCTTCTATGACTGACATTGTCTCTCTGCTTCGGTAGTCGCATGCCGTTCCATTGTTAATACAACGGTCGCCGGTCTCGGCGGTCTCCCAGTTCAGTACTGACGTAGCTTATAGAGTAGTACGTGAACCAAAATCCGCTTGGACCGCTTGGCTACTTACATGTTGCGGAGCTTTCATATTTCTAATAAAATGTTCGTTATGTGAACTTAAACGTGAGGACGTAGGGAAACAAAAAAATATACAAAGCGTAATTGTGCAAAGTCGAATTTGGTAGATGCCCCTTAACTGTGAATCGCTTTAACACTTCACAGCATAATATTTTAAATAAAATTTCTACACCTTATAATGTGATAAATCATAAAAATAGTTTTTATGTATGACTGGTTGCATATACTTACAAAAATATTTTTTGGGTCGGAAATTAGTATGTTATGTGGGAAATTATTCATTAATAAAGTTAACTAATTTTTGCCTTTGTGTATGTATAAATAAAATGAAGTAGATAAAGTATGATTTTCAGAAAAATTTTTTATAAATTCAGACCTTGGTTAATGGACATGCTGTTGATATCAAGCCCATCAATAAAATGATTTGTTTATAGTATAAAAATAATCAACATATATTTATTATGACTAAAATACACTTGCGTTGTGAGTGAAAACAGTTGCATACTACGAGGGCAGTTTGATTAGATTGTGACTTTTTTCATTTTTCGTGTTACCTGAAATGCTTCCTTTAACCGTCATCTATTATAGTCGATTTTTTTTAAAAACTGGTATAATAAATAATAGTTGACCGACTTATCAAACTAGCCTCGTAGTCCCAGTTTTATTAGTAATTCCAAAAAAAATAGAAAGTTTATTTTTAGTTACCTAAACAAGCGGTTTTTTGTGGTATACTTAAAAATCCCCAATTGTAACTGGTCAGAGATTGTATGGCAAACATTCCTGGGATCATTGTAAAATTGTTCGGATATTCCCCGGCTTCTAGAAGTAATATTTTCCATTTGGTTACTTCGGATAATCTACTTGCTATCACCGAACCTGTAGAACCTGCTCCTATGATGATGAAGTCGAATGTACCAAAATCTACAAATATTTTTTAACTGTTATCGTCAATCAATTGTTATGCAAACCGTTAAATAACATAAAAGTATATTATACACCAAGGTGGTGAAGACTTTTATTATTGATCGAGCACCAAGATTATTTCGCGAGTGGCTTTGCCTCGAGCGGAATAAGGTGCGAGGTTTATAAATGTCTTCAACACCATGGTGTATATACAATTTTTTCCACTACCTACTAGCCAAATTTAAGACAAAAATTAAAAATAATTCACAAACGCACCACGAGAAGCGTTTACTCCGACGTCTGACTGACAAGTACAAGTCAGTTTTCGATATATTATTATGAACGTACTCATTATGTCCTCAGTCATTTTTGGTTGAGCGCGAAATTTAAACTAATGGCATTTTTATTCAAATAATTTTATTTTGATAGGTCATTTCAAGCAGCAAATATGTTGCAAGACAAGCTCCTGGGTATACAAAATTAGGTTGCAACAAGTTTTTGTTGAACTACCATCCCTGAATTTTCGAAATATTTGAATTCGTCCATTATTGACCTAGGTTAATAATAGAAAATTATTAACCACTAATAGAGAAATTCAACTTCTCAGTTGGCTAGAAGAAGCAATAATTGTCAACTTCACAGCTAGTAGTGGAAAAAAGTATTTTTATGTGCACTGAGACCCGAAACAATGAAGGATTACATTTTAATTCAAAATGTATGTTAAAGATATTAGTTAAATACTATTATAACGCCATACAAAATTACTATTTATTATAACAGTTACTATTTTAAAATGTGTTTCCTGAAAAACTATACTTTTTGAGTTGTGTCACTGTTGCTTCGAGCGATATACAGGGTGGCCCATTATTGTGTGGAAGTGCAATTAATAACTCACTTAGGATAAATAATAGAAAGAAATGTTTCAATAAAAATTTGTATTTGCACACATTTCTAAAATATTTTGAGATATACTGAGTGTTCAGCCCAGGCGAGGTAACAAGAAGTTTTCTTTTTTTAATAGGGCATCCTAGATTTTTTTTGAATCCAGCGCAAAATTCTGCATCTAGCCCTATCTTCTCTTTTCCCAACATTTCTTTGTATTTTTATTGCACTTCCACGCATACTAATAAGTCACTCTGTATACCCACCCACATGCAAGTGAAGTTGATAAAAGCGTTTTAAAAAGATTAACTTATAGACCTTGTTTTTAATTTATTGTTTTAATAAGTAGGCTAAATCAAATAATTTTTGGTTTATATACTTTTTAAATACATAATAGTAGTGGATTGTTGTTAGTTTGAACTGTGCTTTAATTAATCTGTTAATTGCGTTTTTCATTAAAACATCTGTTAACAAACCGTAAAATTTTAAAAGGTCAAACACCGATAGCATTTTAAATAGTCAACAAATTACTATTGTTGTAATTTAGGATATCGAACTTTGCTGATGGTATTAAATCGTACAAATATGTGTTACAAATAAATGAGTTCTTATACGGTGTTGGGATAAAGTTTGGAATAAATACACTGATATGAAATCTGACCCGGACCATTCAAAATGATGATTTAGAGAGCATTAAATTCGAAATAAACAGAAAAATTGGCAGAAAGGACCCCGCGCTTTTCTTATGACAAATCTATTCAGCTCATTTACCATTTTAAGCTTATTACAAAACAAAATAAATAAAACATTGTGACGGATCTAATTATAAATACAGGGTGATTCAGAAAAAGTGTATTTTCTCTAATTTTTGTTCGTTAAATAACAAGATATATGTGCAAATCACCCTGTATTTTAAGAAAAGTACTAATATCTAGGTAACCAATACGTTTTAAACATCAAAAACTAATTTTAAAATACATGGTGTAACTTATTTATTTCATATAGAAAAAAACTAATTTCAGGCTGCATTAAGAATCATCCTGTATGGAATACCTCTAGAACCAGTATATTTGATGCCAGAACATTGAATATGAAGTAACTTTTTATTTCTGACCTTGTTTTCATTCAATATAAAAATTTCTTAGAATTCCAAAAATTCGTCCTTGTATAATTGAGTCCCACTCTGTATATAATGTCATTTTGAACTATTTATGTGTAAGTTTACGATGAACTAGAACATATTAATAATACTATCAATTAAAAATGCATATTTATTTGTTAATAATAAAATTACGTGGTCACGAAAAATAAGGATTTTTCAACTTTAATACCCTGTATATCGGAAACTAGTCATAGGATTGAATTGGTCCCATGGACACTTTTGGTCAAGAAGTCGAGTGCAACATCATATCCAAAGTTTATAACATTTGACGGAACGCCACTTTGTCATTAGAAAAGCGCGGGGTCCTTTATTTTGCCTGAAATTTTTCTGCTCCTTCCTCAAGGGAAGGGCGAAAACATTATTCGTGAAAAATATCCAATAATTTATAATGTAGATAAATACAAAATTTAAAATCTTATTCCCGTTTCGAATGAAAATATCCAAAACAACGGAGCTGAAAATGTGCCCACCTCTAGTTTATTTTTTCTTTCCTGGCATTTGTTATAGAATAAATTGGTGATATTTGAAATGATAGTGTAAGGAAAATAATAGAATTTGTTTTACCAATCTAAGAGAATAGTTATTTATGATACAAGTGCGTGAAGTTATACATTTGCGCACGAGCTGCGAAAATGCAAGGCACACGAACGTAGCAACGAGTGCACAAAAGTACTCACTTCACGCACAAGTGTAATACAAAACTTTATCTACGACCACATGAAGAAAAAAAAAATAAAAAAAAATGTGCTCTGAAGGGGTTAAAAAACATAAAAATGAATTTTCTATAAACAAATATATATACAAAACGAATTCTAATTTTAGGTGGTGTGCAATCCGAAGAAATGCATTCTTCTCGAGGTTCTTCCATTTAAAATAAGTAATTAAAATTTTAAATATAACAGGAAATATTTTTCACTATGTCTGACACTTCTGTCAAATTTACTGACAGAACAAAAGTTTATACAACAAACGACTAAATTCAAGGCAACTAGATACTAATTACGTAGCTAATAAAGAGTGTTGAAATGAAAACCCCATTTAAAAAGCATTGGTCATTTACGCACGCTTTTGGGTGTTATAATGAAAGTCCCATATAAAATGCGTTGTTCATTTACACACGCATTTTAACGTATGTATAATGTATGATTTCACACATTTTTTTGGTTCGTAAATGACTAATTTTAAAAGTGGTCGTAGATAATAGTATATTATTCAACAAGCGTATAATAATTGCTATTACTCAGATGTTACAACTCTCGCCTCCGGCTCGTGTTGCAATTTCATCTTCGTGGGTAATAGCCATTATGCGCGTGTTGAATACTATACTTTATCCACAACTATATATATAGCCCCATGATTAAGGTTACCTAAAAATAATTTGATTAAATTGAAAAGTACTAAGCTGAAAATTACGTTATTGTAAGAATACCTTTGTCATTAGATAGGTATGATCTGGCGCTTCTTTAATAAATGTACTGACTTCTGCGGGCGTAAAAGTTTTAGATTTTTTCGGTTGATGGGCCTCGGACTGGCGTTTTAAAAATGCCTGTAACTTCATGTAAGTCTCTAGGTGGATACTATGGTAAATATTCAATGTACTTTTCAGCGTAGAATAATATGCCCACAATGATGATGACTTGTATTTTTTAGCAAGTTCAACAAAATACCTCGCAAAATACACTAGGAGAACATTTTCAGAAAAAGACGATGTTTTTTGTGCCAGTTGCCAATCCATAAAACTTTTGTACACCGCATCATATTTACCTTTTGACTTGTTAGGTTGGAGATTTTCTGTAGCGCTAGCCGCTAATTTTAAAATGTCTGGCGGTGTACCAGACATTTATCTTCTAAATCTGATTCACTATTAGACATTTCTCTAATGATACCAGAGATGAGAAGTAAATTTACAAATTGTCAAATTTGACGCAACGATTGAGTAATATTATTCCATCGAACTGTCATTATTATTCAATTCTATATGGTAATGCATGGCATTACTTGATAAAAATCGAATATTTAACAGATATATTAATTAATACTTGTGGATAAAATATATTTTTAAATAGTTTCCCCTACAGTAAGACAAATTGAAATTTTTTATAAAATATCGGGGCAAAAAGTGATGGTTGAAATGAAAATCTTTTTCTAGATTTTTTTCTGAAAATTTTGAACTTACCGCAATACTTTTCAAAATAGATAAGTATTATCAATTTTATGCAAAATTGTTATGAATATTTTCTTATAATAATCTATCTCAATAATAAGTCAACTTCAAAGAAAAAACACCATCTGACAAAGCTGCTAAAACTATGCCTATCATAATATTATGCAGAGATAATATATAATTATTAACCATTATTCTAATTTGTGACGATACCTAGATTAAGTTTTTAGTACGTTTCAAACTATTTTATTGTTTAGTAACATTTAAAATGTCTATAATGTTAAAAATATCACCCGCATATAGATATTTTGTAATAATAAAAATCGAATATTAACTTTCTAAAAAATCAAATTATCCATGCTTCTGACAAATAATGTAAAACACAAATACGGGTCACCAGTCACTCCCGTTTCACATGACATGACAGCAGCTCTGCACAACGAAGGCAACCGATAACACAATTTATCCAATAATTGTTGTTTTGATTTGTTAATAAATATTGTTTTGTAAAAATCGCTATGAAAACTGCATTAAATAAGTGAGGAAAATATTTTTTCATTTTGTATTAAATTTGTATCAGTTAACCTCACATTCTGTCAAATGAATTGAGATTTAGTATATCAAGTATGGTATATTTTTCTACCTTGGTTAATATTGAACAACTTTTCTACCCCAACAAAAGACAATATAGTTAGGGGGTCCGTTGAACTATAGGGAAACACGAATTTTTTACTGATTTTGCGAAAAATCGATAGTACTCACCTATTTTGAGAATAATCCGTCAAAAAATTTGCGGGTTATACACAATTTACAAAGAAAAATCCAAAAAAAGATTTTTTTTCGCCACTTGAGCCATTACTTTTGGACTAGTTATTTTATACAAACCACAGTTTAAATGTATTGCACTGTACGGAGAAGTGATCAACAACATTTGTTCTCGCTAATTATAACAACATTTCAGTTAGTTTCTTCATAATATTGTTTAAATTACTACTTTTATAAATATATATTTGACAGGCTACCAATTTTTATGAAAACAATTAAACTTCTGTTCTCACAAGCATCACAGACAGTCTTTGACAATCAGGATTCGGCGCAAAGACCCTATATCGTTCTCCCGAGAACACTTTAGCGTCTTTGCGCCGAATCCTGATTGTCAAAGATTGTCTGTGATGCTTGTGAGAACATACCTTAAATCAAATGAAAAATGACATAGAAGCTCTAGCGTAATGTGTGACATGGTTGCCAGCTGAAAACGATTACGTGAGAATCATGATATTTTTAAAATATTAATTAATTATTGCATTCGAATTTCATCTTAGAAAGTATTGGATGGGAGGGATGAATGCAATGTAATGCACATCAATCTATTCAAGAAGAGGAAAAAAATATAATAATTGGATTCACCCTTCCCCTTCTAGAATAACTTAATGTGGATTACAAATAATTGAAGGCATTTGCCTTCCCCTCAAGATATTCAAGAAGGGGAAGGGAATATAATAATTTGATTCACCCTTCCCCTTCTTGAATAACTTAATGTGGATTACAAAGTATTGGATATTTTTTGAGGGGAAGGCTGAATACAATGATTATATATTTGTTTGCCCTTCTTCAAATACGCAATATAAGGATACCATCATATATAAAATGTGTTTATAATTTCATTTATGTTCTTGGGTTTGTCTTGAATGAATCTAACTAAAAATATAGTCTGATACAATATTTAATTTCTTATCTTAATAGTCATGTAGAACGAGTAGTCGATTACAGCTGGCAACCACGCTACAAAGTATTGTATTTTGTTCTATGTTTTGTAGGTTGCACATCTATGTATGCGATTATTATTAAAATTATTTATACCCAAACTGGTTTCCTGTCAAATATATATTTATAAAAGTGGTAATTTAAACAATATTATGAAGAATCTAACTGGATTTTTTTCATAGATAGCGAGAACACATGTTGTTGATCACTTTCATGTACAGAGCAATACATTTAAACTGTTTTTTGTATGAAATATCATGCCAAAAAGTGATGGCTCAGGTGGCGAAAAAAAATCTTTGTAAATTGTGTATAACCCGCAAATTTTTTGACGGATTATTCTCAAAATAGGTGAGTACTATCGATTTTTCGCAAAATCAGTCAAAAATTCGTGTTTCCCTATAGTTCAACGGACCCTAGTTAGGTTTGTAAGCTAGTTATATTTAGTATGTATTAAAAAAATTACCTCTTATAGTATTATCAATCGGTTCGTGAATCTTGGCGTTAACAGGCAATTCAAATTCCGCAGCTTTCAGTAGTTCATCGGTGATCAATTGTTCATAATATTCAATTTCTTCTGTATTCGTAACATCATCGGCATCACAAATGAAAATAAATAACACACAAACAACTGATCTTAATAACATCGTTTACTGAAGATCACTTCAACACTGAACATAAACTGCACAGGTATGTTAATTTATTAATTAATTCTTTATATTTGTATTCGAAAAGTTTGTTTTATCTATTCAGTCATTAAGTTGGCGATAAGAGAGACTAATTTACAAAATCCATGTATTAAAATAAATAAAATAAAGAGCTGTACTCTGTTTACTTTATTTTTTTTTTAATGATGAATGTATTCTTTTACTTATTTACTAAAAGATTTCCATTAACAGTGTATAATTACTTTGAAAAATTATTATTCAGCGTGTCTCCTTTGTTGAGTTCGCTAGAACTTGAAGAATTAATGATTGACTGGTTTTTGTAGTTTAAATGCAGATAAAGGATCCGGTAAGGTTCGCGACCCTCAACATTTTGCAATTTTTTTATTAGAGCCCTTTTAATACAATCAATGAAGTAAACATTTTCTTATCGAAAAATAATTCGAAAAGGCTAGGATCGACTTGAAACTTTTTGTAAATTGTTAAGAAAGTTGTTGATTTGGATGTCTGGTAATTAACCCGTAATTAATTATAAACAATTATTAAACAAATTGAATAGCTAGAGAAATACTTAATCAATATTCACCAAAATTGATAGGCAAGGGTATTTTTGGCCGCTGATTTCGATTCCAGTCTCTGAGAAATGGAAAACTAATTTTTTATAATTTAAATATTGACAGATTAAAAAAAAATTTCACATCCCATTTGTATTTAGCAACATAAAATACATAATTGATTTTATTCGGTAATTTCGCAGCTAGTTGGCAGCTGTCAAGTATCAAATTTAATAATTGTGCTTCAAATTTAAAATGAGTGACATCAAATACAAAAGAATATTACAGTTTGGCAAATACAGGAATGAATGGCGAGAAACGTACGAGAGGCACGAAGTTAAAATGAGAAAGTATTCGGATGACAAAGAGGGTAATATCCGCTTGGTAAATTAGTACGGTAAATAATCAAAGTACTAAATTCTGTACCCCAGAATAAAATATATATTAAGTAACAATCTTTAATTATTCGGGAGACCTAAATGAAGGTATTAATAGTATTTCTTACTGTTTAATAATATCCGTTGGAACAATACAAATCTATACGAAATAAGAATGCAGATATTTACTTGAAGAAACAGGTATCTTCTTAGAACACCTTCATCACAATTACTAATACCTACTATACTTTGGCAAGTTTATCTGAAGCCGTGAAAGGAATGCAGTGGAAAACATTCGATATTGCCACGTTTAACTATGGAAAAGCTAAAGTGCTAAATATGTAGTGATAATAATTAGAAAAGGGACTTTTTATTATTAACAATATCAACAATATGCTTAAACGTTAATTCTTTAATGCGCTTGTTTCCTTGGATTATTTCTATTAACATTATTTTTTCAATTTATGAATATTAAAAGATGAGCACTTTTCCAAATTTTTTACGGGATTCTTCAAGCTCTGGCAGCGTTGTACGAAAACCATAATTACCACACCCTCCTAATTACATAATTGGTGATTTTTATCGAGATCTGACTTCTTATTGGCAAGCTTGTGCTTGTGTTCTTCCCTCTCACTCCGTCAATTGACTGATATTGATTTATCCAGTGGCGTTGGTATTGTCAGTTACCTTTGTATTTTCAATTTTACTTGGTAAAATAGGTACCGTACGTCATTTGTACGTTTATGACATATATGCCTCGCCTCTTACCGATTCCCCGTAGCTTCAGATAAACTTTCCAAACTATACCATCATCTAGTAACGCGCTATGAAGGGCGTGGATATTACACATTTCATTCCTGTATTTGCCGAAGTGTACACTTTTTCAGCAGGATTCCATTTTTGATTTGACAGCTGTCAAGTATTGGGATTAAATATTTTACATTCATTACTCATTTGTCAGCTAGTTGACAGTTTAGCAAAAAAGGTCATTTTTCCACACATACTAATGGGCCACATTGTATACCCACCCACATACAGGTGAAGTTAATAGAAGCGTTTAAGAAAGTTCAACTTATAGACCTTTGTTTTCAATTTATTATTTTAACAAGTAGACTAAATTAAATAATTATTGATTTATATACATTGTATATAGGTACATAAGAGCGCTTTCAGACGAGACACTTTGTGTCCGGCCACTAGTGTCTGAAAAGAATCGCGCGGCTAAAAATAAATTAATACACATAGATTCAAAAGTTTTGCATCACCTTCTTCGGATGCGAAGGAATTTTTTTGCGCAAACAATTTTTGTTGGCTTGTTTATCAATGTTTACCATTTCAATATGTTCCATATTTTTTGCAATATACAGATGTTTACAGTTTTTTTTGTAAGATAACATTTTTAGTGCGATCATTTTAACATTCAAGGCATTTGATTTTTACGATTTTAAGTGCAAACATGAATCGTCAAGTCATAAGTGAGATTGGCCGTGCAAGAATAGTGGCTTTAGTTGAAGAAGGTCATTCTCAAAGGTTCGTGGCAAACAGAGTTGGCGCTTGGCAAAGTGATGTGTCTCGTGTATGGAACCGGTATCTCCAGACGTCCAGACCAATTCTCTTCGTGATAGACCTAAAAGCGGTAGAAGGCGTGTTACTAATCAGCGGCAGAACCGCTATATCCACTTAA
Source organism: Galerucella tenella (assembly GCA_910591685.1). Lineage (NCBI taxonomy): Eukaryota > Metazoa > Arthropoda > Insecta > Coleoptera > Chrysomelidae > Galerucella > Galerucella tenella. The sequence continues at coordinate 18,673 of CAJUYH010002855.1, forward strand.
CTATCCGAAGAAACCCGACCATGGCAATACCAGCACTCCAAAGAGATATGAGACATGCGTTGAGAGTTCAAGTATCGATCTCGACATTACGAAGACGAATACTTGCGACAGGTTTGAGGTGTCGCCGACCAATAAGAGTGCCCAGACTACAACCTGAGCACAGAGTTCGCCGACTACAGTGGGCTCAAGAACACGCGGCCTTGCCTGAAGAATTTTGGAATTCGGTGTTTTTTTTCCGACGAGACAAGGATTTGTTTGGTACAAGATAGCCATCGAATACGTGTGTGGCGGGATCCAACGAGAGTTGCTCAGCTTGCCCATGCTCACCCTGTGCCGCCCTTCAGAGGAGGAAGTGCTATGTTTTGAGCTGGTATCATGTTAAATGATCGCACAGAATTAATTCATGTGGAGGGAACGATGACTGGTGATAGGTATCTCAGAGAGATTCTACATCCTCACGTGAGACTATGGCGCGCAGCTGTTGGCAATTCCTTCGTTTTTATGGACGATAACGCCCGACCTCATCGGACCAGAGCTGTAAATGAGTATCTTGAAACTGAAGGGATCAATCGTTTGAACTGGCCTGCCCTATCTCCTGACATGAATCCCATAGAACATGCTTGGGACATGCTTGCCAGGGCAGTGGCAGCACGCAGAAATCCACCCAGGAGTGTACAAGAGCTTGTTCATGCGGCCCAAGAAGAATGGCGAAATATTAACAGAATATCAATAATTTGGTAAACAGCATGGGCAGGCGACTTCAAGCTTGCATAAATTCTAGAGGTGGAAATACTCTTTATTAACTCATGCAGGTTCTCACTCGACATTTTCTTTAAAAAGAATCAATTTGTATTTAATTTATTCAATTTCTAAGAATACTTTTTATGTTTAAAACAAGTTTATTATTGGATAATAAAAATTTTTGACAAATATATACACGTTTTTTTTATTGAAACTAATTATTTGATTAATCTCTGATCCATTTATAATGAACACTTCTTTTTTTCGGAGATTTAGGGTGATGCAAAACTTTTGAATCTAGGTGTACGCTTCATCTGTGTCTCGTGTGAATGCGTCTATGTATTAATGTATTTTTAGCCGCGCGATTCTTTTCAGACACTAGTGGCCGGACACAAAATGTCGTCTGAAAGCGCTCTAATAGTAGTGGATTGTTGTTAGTTTGAACTGTGCTTTATTACATATTATGTTAATTGTGTTTTTCATTAAAACATCCGTTCACAAACCGTAAAATTTAAAAAAGTCAGACACCGATAGCATTTTAAGTAGTCAACAAATTACTATTGTTGTAATTTTAGGTTATGAAATTTTGCTGAAAGAATTTGTCCCGTTTTGGAACAAGTATTAATTTTTGAAGCCCTGAGGTAGGCATTCCCGATAATTACTATTTTTTTTCTATGATATGTTTTAACGAAATATCTATACTTTATCCCAACCCTGTATAAGAACTCATTTACTTTCTAACATATTTGTACAACTTAATTCCTTCAGCAAAGTTTGATAAAATAAAATTAAATAAAAAGTGATATCGGTGTTTGACGTTTTTAGATTTTACGGTTTGTTAACAGATGTTTTAATGTAAAGGGCAATTAACAGATTTGTTGAAGCACATTTCAAACTAACAACAATCCACACTATGTAATTGTATTTACAAAGTATATAAACCAAAAATTATTTGATTTACCTTTTTTGTTAGAACAATAAATTAAAAAGTCTATGAAAGAAATAATTTAGAATTTTGATACAAATATTATATTTTTGGGGCCATCCGTAAAGTACGTCACACGTTAATGGGGAGGGAGGGTATAATCACCGAAGTGTGGCATCGTGTGACAAGGGGCATGAGGGAGTCAATAATTTTGGGACGTCACATGTTAAAATCTAAAATACCTAAACGCAAAGTTTGTATGTGAATTAAAAACTTGAAAAATTAACGAACTCGATCTATATTTTTATTAATAATTTAGCATTTTATTAGATTATTATGTAATAAAAATAAGTTAAAAATGAAAATAGCTGTTTTCTCTCGATTATTTTTAAATACATGCATACCTAAATTTAAAAAATGTGTGACGTCACATCAGGAGGGGGGTTATAAAAATGTGACAACCTGTGACAAGGACGGGGGGAGGGGTTCAAAAGTCCTAAAATTCGCGTGACGTACTTTATGGATGGCCCCTATTTCATTAAAGTGAAATTCTTTAGAAATAGTTAGTTTTATTAAAAAAGGGATAATTCATTATTTTAAATGAAAGCCGTTTTCACCATCGAGTTAAATAGAATAAGGCTATTGTACAAGACCTAAACTTGCTAATCATCGCTACCGGGGACATTGATGATAATAATATTTAAAAAAACTATTAACAAATGTAGAAGTATCGCCGTAAAATGTATGCCACTAATGTTTTTAAAATTTACTAAGACAGCAAAAAAATATTCTTTGTTTTTTTTTCTACCTTTTTATCAATTTTTAACCCTCGCTTATCAACCCTTAGTATCACTTGAATTTGTATGCCATGTTTTTCTGTTTATGATAAAGAAGTACATAGTACCCATTCAAGTATACGAGGCATCCATTAATTGATTGTCCTAGTTTCGTAAAAACTATGTCTCATGTAACGTCGATTAGAAAGATTGAGTCTTGGGCAAAAGCCCTTTTCTACTTGTTATTCACATTAAACTCGGTGGTAAAAAAAGCTTCCATTTAAAATAATGAAGCCTACATGTGTCATGGGCTACCGGTCTATTAGGAAATGAAGCAAAAAAGTGGCAAAACCTCGCAATTTTTTCGTCCAGAACGATTTGCATAAAAATTTGGCATTAAACTCGTTTCACTCTCTATATTCAATTTTCTTTATTGTGCCGTTGTGTGTTTTTTAAGGGTGTAAACTACCCCCTACTGTCAAAAATTATGAAATAACATTTTAAAACTTAACATGGGTAAACTTTGTCTTGAATTAGTGAAATAATGATTGTTTTATGCTTCAGGATATTATATCATAATATTTCAACCCTTAAAATTCAGCCCTTGTTAATGCTTAATGTAAAAATAAATTTTTTTCCTCAAAAATAGAATAATTATCATAGTGCTTTAATTCAAGAATTGTTTTGTTTAAAATATGTATTAAGTTAATTTTGCAACTTTTTAACCCTTAATAACAATACAATTTTTATAAAGTAATCTAATAGATATAAAATAGAAAAAAACGTGAAACGTTTCACTGGTTATGTAGATTATTATGCTCCGAGCTCCAGCTATTCGAATTAAAAAATAGTAAGAAATATGATTGGTTTTTTAATTTAATAATACCGTGTAAATTAAATTCCTCAAGATCTCTTAGTTTTTAAATGGGGTGAGTTGAAAGGGATCGAATAATGTCGTGTCCGACGTAAATGGAGGTTTTAAAACAGCTATATCCCGTCAAATATTCACTTTCCCAAAAATCTACACATCAAGAAATGTTTGTCATTAAAAAAGCAACAATTTTGTACTTTATTATTCTTTCATATTTTCGGAGATAATGGTGAAAAATACGAAATTATGTTTTTAAACTCCGATTTTTCTAAAATTGAACACCACCCGAGATGGGGTAGCATCCACCCCTATAGTTTTAACGTATCTTCTTGGGAAATTTCAAGTAAATCCATGCTGGACGAAAAAATTGCGAGCCAAAATGCTTGCATTAGTATTTATGACGAATCTCTTCTAACAATATATCAGATTTATTAGGAATCTGCCTGTATAAAATGAAACCTTCCTGTATAATACCTTTACTACGTTTTAAATTCTAATTTTTGTAATATAAGCGACATTTATGTGGTTCTTTCTATTTTCGGCACTGGAATTTCTTCGAACCATTTCATTTCGTTTTAAAGACGATTTATTTTTTGTCATTTATTTCCGGTAGACACTGAAATTCATTCACTAAACTAACACAGTACTCAACAACACTGAAACATTTTTATTTATTTAACCTGCCTAGTTGACTATTAACTCTGTAACATGTACTCTTAAATACCATGAAAAAAATTGAGGTTGACGATTATAGTACATTCGAGATTAAATTTATCTGATTCAAAACAGGAATACGACTGTCGTTGTGTGATAATTATTTTCGTCCCTGAATTTTCCAAATAAATTTGAGGTGAGCCATTTACCATAAAGATATTTCCTACAAAATTACTTTTTGAATGAAACTAAATGTTTTTAAATTATTCCACTTGAATGAAAAAATATGAAAATTTTAAATTATTGATGAATATATCGAAATAATTATCAATAATTTAGAATTTTCATATAGTTTTTCATTCAAGTGGAATAAATTAGAAACAGTTAGTTTCATTTGTAAATTGAATGGCTTACGTGCAAAATTGTTGTTTTGAGATAACAGACAAATGAAAATGGATCAAAATTTGAAACTAATTTTTCTGTTCTATATTATCATTTAATTTAAAAGTAAACATTTGGTTAGAAACTTATACAATATACAGGGTGAATCACGACCAGCGGGATGGAGGTTTATAGCGAAACGGTGAAAGTTTTGGAATGTTTTTCACTTTAGTAGTTTGTACATTCATATAGGCTACATTTTATAATTATTTTGAAATATACAGGATGTTCCAATAAAGTGTGGCGTATCAAAGTTATATTTTTTCTTATGGGACACCCTATATTTTATTGCATTTTCTGATTGCCCCTGAAAAATATAATACTCATCCATAATGGTTCCCCATACCTAAATACAGAGGGTTCCGAGTTATGCTGACTTTTTTAAAAATGTGAACATTTCGAAAAAAATTAATAACTCATTGATATAAGAAAATCTAGCAAATTTTCTCTTACATCTCAATAGTTGGACATTTGTTGAATGTATTTCACGATTGGGTACTAAATATCTATTCACAGGGTGTTCAGAATTTTCAGTTTAATTATTAGATCCTTCAATTGGTAATATCGGGCTTAATTTAAATGTAGCACCCTGTATTTTGATAATTCACCATGTTCAAGAAAATGTACTCTTTCGAATGGTATGAGGGTATCCTCAATACTTTTCGTGCAATTTACAATTTTGTTAAATTGTATGGTAAATCTATTTTAAAACAATTCTCTTTTAATTTTAAACTGATGATCTCTAAAAAAACAGTGAAATTGCCAATAAATATGCACACTTGTAGTTGCAGAGGTACACCGATAAGTATAACTAAAACACATTTTTTATAAAGCAAATACATAAATACGAGTACTACAAAACGAACAACAAATTATTCAAAGCAAAAAATGAAAAATTACTATAGTAGATGTTCAAAATGCTTGCGATCTTGTGCAATGCAACACGTGATTCTAGCTTCCAACGATTTACCTACATTATTTAACATATCGGGTGTTATAATCGCGAAAGTGTTCGAAATTCTCAATTTCATATCGTCTGGAATAGTAGGGGGTATAGAATACACAATATTTTTAATATAACTCCATTCGAAAAATTCCATCTTGGTCAATTCTGGTGACCTAGCTGGCCAATTATAAGGACCGCCTCTACCTATCCATTTATTTCTGAATTTTCTATTGATGTAGTTTCTAACTGCACGTGAAGAGTGGGCAGGAGCTTCGTCCAATTGTAGCCATATTTTCTTTCGGATGCTGAGTGGTGGGTGTTCAAGAGGGATACAGAAGTCTTTTTTCAAAAAACTCAAAAATTTTCTACCATCTAGTTGTTCGTCAAAAAAATACTTGCCGATAACATACTCGCCCACAATACCTCCCCAAACGTTTACACTCCATCGGTGTTGGCGACCCATTATTGTGGAAAGTTGATTCGTCAGTAAACAAGACATTATTGAAAAAATCAGGATCTTCTCCAACTTTATCTAAAGTCCATAAACAAAAATTCAAACGTTTATCATAATCCTGTTGTGTCATCTGTTGGTGTAGTTGGATATGATACGGATGGTAGCGATTTTTCTTGAGTATTCTACACACACTCATTTGACTTATTCCTAATTCACTTGAAATATTTCTAGTACTGGTATTAGGATTTTCCGTATAACCGACAGCAGTACATCAAATTCGTTGGCGTTGTCTCCAGTAACTGGTTTTGTTTTATACACCTTCTCGTATGCAACGCTACCAGTATTACGAAATCTATTGAGCAGTCTTTCGAGAACTTCCTTCTTTGGGTGAATTCTATCAGGGTACTTTTGAGCATAAGTATAGATGCTAGGAGACAAGGAGACAAGTTTCTGAATATTCTCCAATGCCAATGCAAAGCAACATGTCGACTCTTTCGTTTAACAGGTACTCCTTCATTTTTTGTAGCAATAAAATTTAAAACACAAGATTGTTCAGAGAACTAACAGAGAAATGTCATAAAATGACATGTCATTAAGTTAGGTACCGACGAGATTTGTATGAATTTTTTGTTTTAAACTCGATTTTCCATACGATTTAAGAAAATTGTAAATTGCACGAAAAGTATAATACTTAGGTATAGGACACCCTTATACCATTCGAAAAAGGACATTTTTTTAATAAGGTAAGTTATCAAAATACAGGGTGTTCATTTAAATTAAGCCCGATATTACCCATTGAAGGATCTAATAATGAAACTGAAAATTTTGAACATCCTGTGAATAGATATTAAGTTCTCAATCGTGAAATACATTCAACAAATGTCCAACTATTGAGATGTAAGAGAAAATTTGCTAGATTTCCTTACATCAATGAGTTATTAATTTTTTTTGAAATGTTCACATTTTTAAAAAAGTCAGCATAACTCGGAACCCTCTGTATTTAGGTATAGGGAACCATTATAAAGGAGTACTTTATTTTTTAGGGGAAATCAGAAAATGCAATAAAATATAGGGTGTCCCATAAGAAAAAATATAACTTTGATACGCCACACTTTATTGGAACATCCTGTATATTTCAAAATAATTTTAAAATGTAGCCTATATGAATGTACAAACTACTAAAGTGAAAAACATTCCAAAACTTTCACCGTTTCGCTATAAACCTCCATCCCGTTGGTCGTGATTCACCCTGTATATACCTAAGTATAATGATAAAAGAAAAAGGCAAAAAAAATTCATTTTTAGAAAAAAAAATCAGCTGGGCCACTTTGCCAACTACAAAATTTTTCCAAAAAAACAAACATTTCACTTGGGTCCCTATTCATCTGTTTCTGGTCCGATTTCATCATCTTATGCTTGTTCATCATCTTTAAACTGGTGTATAAATCGTGACACCCTGGTAGAATATACCGAAGAAGACTTTGAAGATTTTTATATCTTAATTTTTCCACAGGTCTTCCAGTAGGATAGAGGATGTCCAAGTAAAAGGCTTTGGTTTTAATTTGGGTAACCTACGCTCATTTTTTAGAAGCGTTGACACTATAAAAAGTACATTCTTGTTATTAGAATATTTGAAATAAATGTTGAAGGGTTTCTCAGCCTTAAACATAAGCCATTCTAAGTTTGATGGAGCGAGTCATTCTCTCAAAAACGGGCCAGATTTTATCACTGTCACTATTTCTCAAATATGTAATTGACTTGTGTTGATATAAATTTGAAATCAAAATCTTCCGACAGAATAACATAAAAAAATGAAACAATTCTTGGTTAGGTAGTTCTTATGAAATTGGCACACCTACTAAGCTATTTACCAGCTCATGTTTTATTCATTTTAAATTCAATGGTACCTATTTTTTTTCGGGAAGGGAGGGTTTTACTTCCCTTGCGAAGAACCCTACCGCTTGACGTGGGTTCCGGACCACGAGCAAGATTTGTTAAATGGGAGCGAGCGAGCGAAAGAAAAGGGTGAAGAGCGAGCTTTGGTAACGCTGCTCAGGATCTCATAGCCTTCACTTAGAAAAGGAAACTCAACCATAAAACTTGATGGCAACGATATTGAATGGATACAAGAAGTCAAGTATCTAGGTTTAACTCTAGACAGTAAACTCCTGTGGAACAAACAGGAAAAAGAGATTAAATACAAGGCAAAAATGGCTCTAATGGTGTGCAGAAATCTGGCAGGAAGAAACTGGGGCTGTAACCCAAAAATCCTAAGCTGGATGTACACTGCCATAGTGAGACCAATCATCACTTATGGAGCCATTGCGTGGAGTAGTAGAACTAGCCTATTGACGACGAGAGAAAACCTCTCCAAAATTCAAAGACTAGCCTGTATATGCATTACAGGAGCAATGAGAACATGCCCAACGGCAGCCATGGAAGTGATTCTCAACCTCACCCCTTTACATATGGTGGTGGAAAGTGTTGCAGGAAGAACAAGATACAGACTAAGTAGAGAGGGAATCATTAAAAAAACACCTCCTCACTTCTTAGAAATCAGACAACCTGGGACATGCCACAAGACGGTATGACGAAAAAATATAACTTTTCAAAGAAATTCTTTACCGAAATGAGCAGCAAGAAGGAATGGGATCCAAATACCATCACCAGACTTGGAAAGAATGCCATTCAATGGTACACAGACGGCTCAAAAGCAATAGAAGGAACTTTGATAGGAGTGTTCGGGCCAGGAACCAAACACTCTGAAAGCTTGGAAAAAACCCCAAGTATTTTTCAAGTGGAAATCCACGCCATAAGAAAGTGCGCCCAGTTCAATATTGATAAAGGATACAGAAGACAAAGGATTATCATAATGTCGGATAGTCAAGCAGCCATTAAAGCACTGAGCTCTTGTGTAATCAGTTCCAAAATGGTGTGGCAATGCCTTGACAAACTCAATGAACTAGGCGAGAACAATATAGTCACCTTACTATGGATTCCAGGATACACTGCAATAGAAGGAAATGAAATAGCAGATGAACAAGCAAAGTGGGGGACTGAAATACCTTTCTGGAGGCCTGAACCCTTTTGCGGAATCAGCCCCAATGTAATATTGGAAGAAATAAGTAAAGCCGAGAAAAAGAGAAGATCTGACCATTGGAAAGATCTAGTAGGGCTTATACAATCAAAGACTCCTCTGGGTGACTACAACCTGTTGAGATCAAATGAATGCATCAGTCAAAGTAAAACTGCGCTAAGAGTTTTAACAGGGATCCTAACGGAACATTGGCGCCTGAATGGGCACATGAAAAAGCTCAAAATAGTGGAGGAAGAAGAATACATACATACACACACAAAATACATACATACATCTCATCTGATGGGTTCTTATCGTCGACGTTCGCGTTTTCCTCGTCCAGTTCGTCTCTAGGCAAAATGTCTGCTGGCTGGAACCGAGCTGTCTTCTTCGCTGTGTAGCCACGGCGGTTTTACCTTCTCTCTCTCACTTGTTTGTGTGTGCTGTTTCTCTATAAGCATCGAGTCATTATGCGACGATCTGCGACTAAAAACGATCTTATTTAGTGAATCCACTTCTTATAGTTGTTCTCAGTTGACATCCCGACTCATATTTCTATGAATGTGGCAGGCTGTCTTCTGCCTGGGCCATTAGCTGAGCCAAAAGTCACATGTTCGAGAATCTGTTGCTTCGTCGGTGTGACTTCTGGCTTCGTTCCTTTTCGGTCTGGACTCTTCGTCGTCCAATATCAGGACGGTACAAAAACTGTACCAACTTGCTTATACTTAAATTTGGCGGAACTGACATGCGCAAGGCTTAGACAATCAAAGATACTTCTGGGTGACTACA
>CAJUYH010002856.1:0-36678 GCA_910591685.1 Galerucella tenella
GCTCTAACTCCGCAGGTACATGCGACCTCTCCCGCAGGACGTAACAGTAGCTTTATATTGTCAGCTAAATATCTTTTATCATATATTTTTTCAATTAAATTGAGAAAAAAAAAGTAAATATTTCAGGTGAAGAACTGAACGCGTGACAGCTCGACTACCAACCCAAACTGCTACCGATAAGCCATTAGATACATTGGCTGTAAATTACAAAAACGTTATATTTAAATTTGCATTTCACTTATAAATAACTTGGGCATCAAAAATTAATTGATTATCAATTAGATATTACTTGGGATTGAGATAGTAAACAGAACATTACTCATACATTCAAACATCATGAAGGATATTTATATATTATTGCGTAAATTTATTTATACAATCAGTTATTCTCGCGCTAGTTTTCGGTGGAGTGATGGAAGCGCCAGTAGTGTGGAATTTCGACGTTGTGTTCGGTGAGCGCCAATGTCACATGTACATGGTTTTGCTATACAGTAGCGTAGGCGCGCGGGTATATGGAAGGGGAAATCGATGCCCACGACCTGGCATCTCTGAGCAGGACGTACTGCAAATTAACCCCGGATTTCAGTTGGTTTTCTGTGGCGCAGTTTAGAAACAGAAAATCAGCAGGCTGCAGGCAAATTTTTGACAGATACGGAGTATGATCTGCAGCAAACTTCTCGTAGAATTCCCAACTTTCATTACCTAGGGTGTTTGTGATATATTGCTATAGATAAGATGAATTATTTATGCATGGTGTACTCATCGTGTTCCGGATTAATATAAATATGAAAACTTCTACGTAACTGTGATTATGCGGTTCAATCGGTAAAAATGGCTGTGGCATTACCTGATGAAAAAAATTATTATACGATAAAACAGAGTATTATTTTTCCACTGCAACCAATATTAAATAATCTTGTCTGCTCTTATGATGACTACACCCTGCCGATAATAATGTTCATGACAATATCGTATATTGGCAACTATTTAACATTTCAAGTTTTAATTCACATATTGTTTGGTTGGTGGTGTTAAAGCTGAATAGGAATTTTGAGCATGGCAGATTACACTCTTTATTTCTATATATATAACATTTATCGTGACTGGCGTTTGTGACAAGCTCGGCTTGTTTTATTTCAATTTAACTGATTGAATAAAGCCAAATATAAAGTGCAAGGTATAATCGAAATAATATTAATAAAAACTAATATTAATTTTTCATAAATTATTATACATTAGTGTCATTTAAATAACAATTCTTTTTCACACACTCTTTTGCCGTGTCATTCTTGGTTAGACCAACAATGTTAACTCATATTTTTATATATTGTTTCATTATTCATTGAATCAAAGCTCATTTAAAGCATGTTGAAATAATGAATCAATTTATATATAATTTTATAATTAAAGTTTCCAAAAGTAAATTACTATATTTAATATTGATAACCTCAAAATTTTGAATAAATCCATAAATGCTTTTTTCTGTTTTTTTCTTCTTTCATGCAGATGTTTCTTACACGTTCTGAATACGATCGTGGTGTAAATACATTTTCACCCGAGGGACGTTTATTTCAAGTTGAATATGCTATTGAGGCAATTAAACTTGGATCAACGGTGATTGGTATTTCAACATCTGAAGGGGTTGTATTAGCGGCGGAACGACGTATAACTTCGTCATTGATGGAGTCAACAACGATTGAGAAAATTGTTGAGGTTGATAAACATATTGGTTGCGCTGGTAGTGGACTTATGGCGGATTCACGGACAATGATTGATCGTGCACGAGCTGAATGTCAAAATCATTGGTTTATTTATAATGAAAAAATGACTGTTGAATCTGTGGCACAGGCTGTATCAAATCTTGCTATTCAATTTGGAGACAGCGATGATGATGGTAGTGCAATGTCACGTCCATTTGGTGTTGCAATATTATTTGCTGGCATTGACGAAAAGGGACCGCAATTATTCCATATGGATCCGTCTGGTACATTTGTACAATTTGATGCGAAAGCAATTGGCTCAGGTAGTGAAGGAGCACAACAATCACTCCAAGAAGTTTTCCACAAGGTAATATTATTATTATTATTGTTGCTTTTATCATTCTTCTTCTGATTGGTTATGAAAGCCATAATACAATGACAGTAAAAGTAGAAATTTGAATTTCGTATCCATGAAATGTGCTGTTTTATGACTGGTATAATTGAAATGAGGTGAAAGTATAGATGAATAAAACAATTTCATTTTGAAATGGTATAAATTTTTGTAAAATAAAAAAAGTGAAAGTACTCTTTTGACATTCGTGGTTGGAATATTTAACTATAATGTGCAACATGCAAAATGGCCAAGCAACAATTGCATCTGTAGTGTCGGATGAGGATTTATGTCATTGCAATTTAGGCAACATATCAATTTGAATTGCCGATGAATTTGAATTGTATATAATATTTGTACAACGTTTTTTTTTACAGTCAATGACATTGAAAGAGGCGATCAAAGCAACATTGACAATATTGAAACAGGTTATGGAGGAAAAATTAAATGAAACAAATATTGAAGTTATGACGATGACACCTGAGACAATGTTCCATATGTTCACTAAAGCAGAATTGCAGGAGGTGATTAAGGACATTGCTTGAATTAATATTAATATTAATGAAATATTTGAATTAATATTCAATTTTTCACATTTTTATTAGATAAAAATTAATTATTTCAATAGAAATGTGTCTTTTTTTTCATAATTTTTCTGTTTCCTTTTTTTTGTCTCTTTTCCAAAGAAGAAAATAAAGTAAAATTTCATTGGCGTAATGCGATTCTTTGGGTGGAAGTAATTATAAATTTTCAACAGTTTAATATTAAGTGACATAAAACAAAAGATGTGCTTTTAAATAAATTTTTTCATACATGAATATATTTATGAGGAAGTAAAGATATAATACTTAAGATGCAATCATTTTTTTGAGAGAGTTTTTCACTAATCCCAAAATAAATTAATTTTCCATCACCCCGAAAAAAAAATTAGGAAACGAAAAACACGCTGAAATTTAATATCTTGAATTCATTTTGTTAATATTTATATTTGGTCCTTTCTCTATTTTTTCTCTTTGATTTATATTTAGATTATTCAATATATTGAACCAAAGAGCGAAACAGTTTCCCAATCGAGTGGTAGTAGATCGAGACCAGGTAGTGCAACACCATTTTTAATGCATTCTCCATCCATCCGAAGCAGTTATTGAAGCTGCTATCCTTCACACGATGAAAATTCTCTGTATCCCATTCAATTTATATCCATTCACTATTGTCAACAACTACACTCTTTCATTATTCAATAAAACTAACCTATTAATCCTTAAATTGTTTTTCTATCCCCTTTTATCAAAATACAATTCAAATATTCTTTACACAATTCGTGTAATAATAAATGCACAGAATTTCATTGTGACAAAATGACATCAAATTTCATTTATTTCTTTGCATCGTTTTATTATCAGTAATATCAAATTGTCAGAAATATGATGATAAATATTTATCCGTACACTTTTATGAGGGAAATACCACCACTAGTGTTTCATTTGGTGTCGCAATTTTTCGACAAGTAGTGAAAAATAATGATAATCAAAAGCGTGATTTAAATTTCAATATCGAATATCCCGCCTGATACTGTATGGAATCATTCGATTTTTTTATCTCAACCTCCATGAAATTATGCTGTTGTAAGGATTATTTCTATACAAATGAAATAGATTGAGAAAATTATTATCAATATTTGTTTAATCAACAATTCTATTTGTGTAATTACAGAAAAAAACAATACTGTGAAAGTAAAAAAATTCTAAGCTGGTACAACGTGATACTACCAAAATGACAAAACACCCCAATTGAAAATAAATAATATGTAACTATACTTTGTCTACAATTTCTAACTTTTCTCGTCTTATATTGCATTAAATCGGGAGTTTGTTCATTCAATAGCATCACCGTTTTTATAGTTTGTCCCATTCTCTATTTTTTATTTTTCGTATTGTTATATAATGAGTATTTTACTTCATAAAATTATTGAATTGACGCAAGTCATCACCGCATCACTGAATTCAGAGCAATTTCCGAATGTATTTAAAAAGCGAAACAAAAGACAATTTCAATAATTTTTTTTTTTCATTTTACCGTTTCTTTTTTTTTTTTACTTTTTGCCTTTTTACACATACTCACACACACACATATATATATATATATATATATATATATGTATTTCAATAGATTGTTGACAAAATATCAAAAGCAACAACGAAATTTTATTCCATTACTGCCATTTACAGTTCTTCTCTTGTGTCAATTGTCGTCGTACAGCAACCGCGCGAGCTTTTGAAATTGGACCTTTCTACACTCCACCACCCCTCTCATCCACCATATCCGAAATCAATAATTAATTTCAATGGGCGGTTCACATCTCGCTCGCGCGTGATTCCGCTTTCATTCCGCCCTCTTCTCCTTCTCGTTGGATGGCACATCCCAATGGTTTTGCTCTTTAATGTCAGCTGAAGCTCAAGCGAAAGAGATAGGAAGATAAATATATAGATGTATATATATATATATATACATATAATGGAGAGAGAGAGGGAGCTAGAGAGTGAGAAGTGAAAACGGATGATGATGGGAGTTTTGGAAGTTGGGCGCCAACATTGGCCCTGCGATGTCCCGATAACACTTCGCTTTTTATCCCGCAGCCCCATTTAATTCTACACCCCCGTCATTCCTGGCGCCCCCCCCCCCCCCCCCCCCCATGTTCGCCACAGCCTGCCAGATTATTGGATATTATTCCATTTCCAGGCAGTTCAATCCCGCTACGATTCGCTCGGCATCCGCTCATACCTTTTCCAACAGCCAATTTATACACCCCTCTCTCTTCTTTTCACTTTACCTCGCTTTTCCGGATTCTCTGCGGATTTCCCAGAGAGGGCTTTTCAACACTCACTGATTGTGAATGTCACTCAATATATATGAGTATGGAGTATTTCAAGCTACTCATTACTGAGAAAAGGTAGAATGTTATTTCAATTATCATTTTTTTTTCTATTAGTTTTTTGATAAAATTATCACATTTTTTATTGTTTCATGTAGTCATGAAAATGTTGGATAGACGCGATCGCTTAATACTGTTTTTTTTTCAATTCTATACTGTACCATTGATCATACACAGAAAGATATGAATGAATATAAATTTGAGAAGTAGCAATGTGACGTCTAGTAGCAAAATGTGGTATTGTATATAGAACGGATATATTAAATATTAAAATTTAATTATTTAATTATTTATTTGTTAAATTACTGAAATTCAACAAATGAAATACAAGAATAGTAACCACACTGCATTTTTTTCGTCAATTTTTTTAATTTTTGTAGCAAAGAGGTCATAAATTTTTCCGTTGCACACAGTAAAACTCAATCGGCCCTTATTTGTCAACATATTTATCATTTTTTCTGCAAAAATTCAATATATTTAGCTTATCATATAGGCAATCCTTGTACAATTTTTTCGTGAAGGATCAATATTACCCCATTAAATGAAAAATTTCATTTTGAAAAATTAACATTTTTTATTGATATTTTTGGAAACAAGAGAATTTAAAAATGTAACTTTGTCCACGCCATATTGTTACGTCACGAGCCAAGCTCCGCCCATATTTTGGATTTCATTACTCTTTTCACCATAATAATATATTATAATCCATACAATAATACAAACCCTGTAAATTCAATTAATTATCATTAATTTTTTCATTTATTTACACCGTCTTTCCACAATTCCATTCACAAATTAGAGTATTCAATTTTCATTGACTAAAATTTTCGAATAGCAAAAATGAAATAAAATCCATCACAGACGTGGTTTTAGGTTATCAATGTAGTTATACAACATTAAATAATAAAGTCGGCAGTATTGTAAACCAATAATATTGCCATTAAGTCACGTATTTATTTTCAAAATGGAATTGTCTTAACAAAATGTGGAGGTACAGAGAAAACATACGACCAATTCAATGTAATGGTTGAATGGATACGGATTGGCTTAAGGCGGGTTCTAAATAACAAAACCCAAGGGTGAATTGTAGGAGCTGACAGATGAGACAGGGACGATTGTAATTAACGTTTATATATATATATTTATTATATCTACACAGTATAGATATCTTTACATGTATGAATGTATGTATACATCCATATATCTATACATATTTAGTGAAAGGCGATTGGCAGAGTGCTCTGGGAATCCCCAGAGACTCGACCCCGTCATATCAGACAGCAACACTCGTGCTTCACCTACCACGCTCGCGACGTTCAAGTTTCGCTACGATAATTGGCTTCACAGTCGCGCCGATATCCCTCTTTCAAACCTTCGTTTCCTTCTTCCTTTCATTCTCGTTTACTATTGCACCAAAACGCCCACTATATCTCTCAATTTAAAAGTGATGGACGGGAGCATTACTTGAGCGTGAACAAGTAATAATTTTTTTTTATGTTTATTCCTTTTTCTATATTTTATATTCAATACTCACTACGGAGAAAGTCACTTGATTTAATCTCACATGTTATGTGTATTTTTTATTTTATTTATTTATTTTTTTTTTTTGACAAAATTGTTGATGAATTTTTTTTTGTAATTTGGATTCACGAAGCTCATTGATTGTTGTTTTTTTCATTTTCTACATCATGAGCATGAATGATTAATAGTACAATAAAATTTAATTGATGTACATAATTTGATCTCTTCGAATAGAGAAATTTTTGAAGTGTTGGATAATAATTTTTTATTTCTTTATTAATAATTAATAGAAGACATAACTTCCTTGATTATTAGTATAATATTGTGTTCTCTTTTTCTGCGTGTATGTATTATATATATATATATATATATGTATATTATTGCTAAGTAGGAAGTCAACCCATTTATATATGAATATACAATATCAACACATGTGTGTTTATATGTACAACGCCGTTATAATTCACGCATGGAAGACGATTGTCACATTTTTTATTCTTAGAATTCTGCTTTTCTTCATCATCACTTTCACAAAACATCATCACCGCATGTGATCATGTTGCAGTGTAATTTCACACACTTGTATGAATTGTCCGCAAAAAAACATAACAGATATTCGATAATTCATCAAATATTAAACAAAAAAATTTCGATATATTATTTATATTCAATTACAAGACTCAACTTTTTCAAATAATAAATATTATTCCATCATTTTTTTATAATCACTATGATTTATTAGTCAAAGATGAAAGCCAATAGGAATATTAAATCTACGACAGTTTTATCGAAAGTTTTCAATATAAGTGCATATATATATATATATATTTATATATCAAATTCATCCGGAAATGTAAATCATTGATGTCAACTCCAATAACCGGTATTTTATGTTTACGTACACGTTCATATATACATATGTGTTTTCATTGGCAATCTTCAGCTATTCCCTTTCACTACATACACATATCCCATATATAAATAAACGAATGAAACGATTGAAGGTTTTTTTCCCTTTCTCACAGAATGTTTTAATATGTTGCCTACTATAAAAATTGCAATAGTTCGTTTATTGCAATAAAGTTTTTGCAATTAACGGCATGATTACGGATTTTTTTTTCTATATATGTTTAATATATATCTATGAGAAATCTGCCTAATAGATCGAATAAATACAACTTGTGTATAGAGAGGCAGCTCTTTACGCCCGCATGAATGCGAAAAGTGGCGCTACATTCGCGTGCCACGGCATAGAAACTTTAGTGAAAGCAACACTTTCATTGCGACACAACTGGGGGAATCCCCCTTTTTATCCTTAATTGCTTCTGCGATATATGTATATATGTATCCACACATGCGAATATACACTCGAGCCCTCATGTATGTATGTTTCATATATACATATATATACGAGACGAAACGATCGAGATTCCTGCCAAACGAAAGTAAATACACCCGGAAATTCGTTTCGTGACTGACTTCACGTACATAAGCTACTGACTTTTCTTCACAACTATTTATTTTGATGTATCAATTATATATTTCATTACTTGGCTCCTTTTTCATTTTTTTTTTTTTTTGACTTGGTACTGGTAATTAACATATTAATTCAACAGCCTTTTCACTTTTCGTTATTCATTTTATTGTCTTATTTCTTGTTTTCCGTTATTTTTCTTGAAGTATTACATATTTCTCCTTTTTCCATTATTCCAACAGTACGAAAATACAAACACTATTTCTGTTTTTTTGTCTTTATTTTTATAAATGTAGTCTTTTCATTTTTGTTTCAATTTTTTTCGTGCTAAAACAATTACGTATATTTATACACATAAATATTATCAACTTTGCAGTAAATAATACGAAGATTGTGTATTAAATAATTATGAACTGTTTGTATGTGTGGCTGTGTGTACATGTGTGTAAACAAAAAGGCTTATCACATTAATCTGCAATGGTGATGCAAAAAGAGAAGAAAAATCAATTGAAAAATTTGTTAATTTTCCACCTATTTTTCCACTTGAAAAAACACAAGAATTTAATCTATACATTCTCATAAAAAAATTTTATTATTTATTGAATTATTAGTGATGAGAATATTCTTCACCACCATAACTTCCGCCATAGCCTCCATCATGTCCACCACCAATACCGGATGATGC
This sequence comes from Galerucella tenella, assembly GCA_910591685.1. Classification (NCBI taxonomy): domain Eukaryota; kingdom Metazoa; phylum Arthropoda; class Insecta; order Coleoptera; family Chrysomelidae; genus Galerucella; species Galerucella tenella. Next base: position 8,704 of record CAJUYH010002856.1, read on the forward strand.
TTCAAAACCGCCACCGTATTCTCCATCACCACCACCACCGTGCTCTTCATGATGATGAACATGAACTGGTACTGGATAGGGCACTTTGACTGGTACTGGTACTTCCTTTTCCACTGGAACACCAACCTCTTTCTCAACGATGTAGGGCTTATCAACTGGTACTTTCACTGGATATGGTACTGGCTTTTCAACAGTAACTGGATATGGTTTGTAAACAGTATAAGGCTGTGGTACGTGAACTTTAACTGGTACTGGATATGGTTTTGGTACTGAAACAGGATAGGGCTTGTCAACATGCACTTTAACTTCGTAGGGCACTGGTTTGTCAACTGGTACTGGATAAGGTTTTTCAACTGTCACTGGATAAGGTTTGGGCACATGAACTGGATAAGGTCGATCAACTGGTACTTTTACTTCATAAGGAACTGGCTTTTCAACATGATACGGCGCTGGCACTGGAACTTTAACCTTAACTGGATAGGGCACGTGTTTCTCCACAGTGTAGGGTTGTGGTACTGGTACTTTAACAGGTACCGGCACATGTTTCTCAACTGTATATGGTTGCGGCACAAAAACCTTAACTTCATACGGTTTGTCCACTGGTACTTTAACCTCATACGGTATTTTCTTTTCGACTGTGTAGGGTTGCGGCACGTGAACAGGTACCTTCACGAATACTTTGACAGGATATGGTACGTGTTTTTCTACAGTGTACGGCTGCGGTACGCCAACTTTTACTTCATAAGGTACATGCTTTTCCACGAGATAAGGCACGTGTTTTGTCACCTCATATGGTACTGGCACCTTCTTCTCCACTGTAATTGTTTTAATATGCTCCTCATGATGATGTGGAATATGATGATGACCGCTATCAAAGCTTGATGCGTAAGATCCAAAATCTCCAATACTGTGATGGAGTCCACGTTTTTCAGTTTTCCTTTTACTTCCTGATGTTTCAGAATCAACAGCTGATGATTGTTCGTTGATTTTTGTGTCTGTCAACTCTTCACAGGTGACTAATGACAATTGGAAAATGGCTACTAACGCCACTAGGGCCAATACCACCTATAAAAATTGCAAAGTATTGTCAGGTATTTTTGGTGCATAGCAATAACCCAAAACCTTGATAATGATTTATTGATTGTTTATGGAGCTGTTTAGTAAGTACGAGTGACTGTATGATTGTGTGTTTACTTACTTTCGCTTGCATTGTATGGTTTACGTATGTTTCACCGTGGCACTTAACCACTGACTGAACCGCTTCGTCTTTTACCACCAGTCTTTTATACTTACCAACGGGTGTAATATCGCTTTAGCACTTTCCCTACACCTATCATCACACTTGAATGTTATATATCTGTGCGGCTTCACTCATAACATTGTATCATTTATTTATGATTGTTTATTGTAGATATACAATATTTAATTATTGTTAAGGGGGAATTTTTATGGACAGTGCCAATGAGATAAATCCTTTTCATTTTTCTTCCAATAAACAATGTGATATTTTATTTTTATTTATTATTATGTCATTTGCGGTTTATTTTTATTTTTTTCTCTTCACATTTTTATATCTACGTATAACTCAATGTAAATTATGTAAAACAAAAATGTATTCGTGTATATAAATGACTTATTGTTAACTCAAATGTGCCAAAAAAAGGGCACAGATATGATTGAGAATGTCAGTTGTATGGTGGATATATAATGCCAATATCCCTATTTGTGTTTAACTATTGTCAAAAAGATAAATATAATAGTATACTCAATATTGAATAACAAATTTCACTTGAAAAAAAAAAGGAAACATTATATTCCCTCGTCTTCTTGTAATTTATTATGAAGTGACAAATCAGATCACTGCGTATTACATATACATGTATAAATTGCGAAAGGGAAAGTGAAGCAGTTGCAGAAATTGAAATGAATATAAATAAATAAATAAATAAACTTATAAAAGTGAATTTTAGTTATATGCTCCAATATAAGATAGAACCAGTTTTTTTTCTTTCCATTCGCATTCTTTTCACTTTGTTTTAATTAAAAAAATTGGAGATAGTTGGCAGTGGAAAGAGGTTACCTATGATAATTATATTTAGGCACCATGCAATACATATAAAATTTATTATTATTATATATGTACATAAAAATATTTTTTTATAATTACCAGGGATATGTTTCTGTTGGATTTTCTCCCTGGCGCACTCTCCAACTTCCTGTTCCCGGAAACTACTACCTCTACCGTGAAAATCGGTAGCTACATATTGTAACTGTTGTGCAGACGCCAGACATTAAACGCGTTACAACCTGTACATAAATATATACATATATATATATATAAGTATGCATAATATATACATATGTGTTTATGTATCCTCAGAAAATAGAAGGTGGCTTTGCTTGAATCACTTTGCAAAGAAGGAGGCAATAATTATATCATTTTTAGCAATAAATTATTTTTCTACCTTCACAAAAAAAAATTGCATTTTACCAATTTTTTTGCTATCGATTTCGGAATATTGATATTGAGTATAGATAATGCAATGAATATTTACTTAATAATTAAAAAGTATTTGGTATTCAAAAAGTGATATAACAATAACTTAATAAACATTATTATGAAAGTGCAATAATGAAGTATTACAATTAATAATATTTGATAAAATAAGAAAAACATATTCTATTTTTATTCTTTTTATTTTGTATTTTCACATTTGTTGTGATTATCATTCAAAAAAAATATACTTCTACATATCATTCCGAAATGCATAATCAATTATATAAGATAAAAAAATTAAATACAAACCCTATTTTTTTTTATAAATAAATTCTTTTTTTCTAATCAACATTTTACTTTTTATATACAGCCAATAAATATCTGTGGTCTCGGATATAAATTATAATAATGAATGCACACACACATATACACATTTCTACACGTAAAATATTCAAAGGTGCGTACATGTATCCATGTATATATATATATATATATTCATATGCGATGAATCACGATAAGAAAGGCAGCACTTCTCAGGTGATTAATCGTTGCAAACAGTATCTGCTAAAGGCGTCATATTTTCCAACGAACATGCAGGTAATGTGTATCACATCGGAAACAAAAAAATGTATATAAACACATGATATAATAAAAAAAAAATTTTAGTACAGGAAAGAAGAGCACAAAAAAGATAATTATGACGAAAATAATAATAATAATAATCATCATCATCATGATTATTCTTAAGATTTATGTTTATAATTACAATTATAATGTTTATCATAGTTAATAATTGTAAGAAGAAAAATAAGACGTAGACGATGATATAAAGCTGAGTAAGAACTTCTTCAAGCAATTGAAAGTACTACCAGAAATGTTGACGCTATGAATAACAAAAATAAGCGTCAATAATTGTTATATGTGTAGTTTTTTAATTGAAAATATTACTCGGCAAATGTTAAGTATTCAGAATGTAAGTATGCGGGGGTATTGGTAAATGCGTAAATATAATATAATGTCTCGTGTATATTCATATTCCTCATGTGAACACGATTTCATTGTAATTGGAAATTTTTACATTGCGTGTGTTAATCATTAACTTGTATTGGTGTGTAAGAATTGGCCAACCGTGAACGTGAAGTAAATTTTTCTATTATATATATATATATATATATGTATGAAGTCAGGTGTATAGGTATATGCATGATTGTATAGATTTATTAGACCATTGAGAATAGATGGAGTGAAACAAAAACAAATCAATGGTTATTTTAATGAAAAGACACGAATTTATGTTGTGTTTTTATTTATTAATATATGACATTTAGTATGAGAGCGATAGTGTTTGTCGTCTGGTTAATAATATACATTTTGTATTAGTACATTGTGTATTCCGTTTTTTTCTTGTTGATAAATAGAAAAAAAGAAAAAAGAAATGAGAGTCGTTATTCGCATCAGTTGGTCCATTAATATGAGTACAGCACAAATTTGGCAAATTTGGACGACATAATTCAGTCAGTTTTAACATTCTATATTGTAAAATAATATTCATTTATATACGGTGATGAATTGTAAAAGTATCAAATGATTACATGGAGAGCAAAGAGTTAATTTATCTATAATGCTAAATCTCTGATATAATTTACTATTTATTTTATTGAAAATGTTTTCAGAATTTTGTTCTTCTGTACCATCTTAATAAACAATAATTAATTAATTTAATTAATTATATTAATTAATTATATTATATTAATTATATAATTAATTAACTATTTAAATAATAAATGTGTAAAGTTGTCAGTATTTTTTCGATTTAGATATTAAATTGCAATCATTAATTAATAACTTACACAGAAATTTGTCGATTGTAAATAGAGTCAGTATCAATTTCATTTTTACAATTGTTTACAAATACAAATGAAAAAAATTTAGGCAAGGAGACTTGCCCGGTACTTTTCATCACTATTGTTGTTTGATCGTATAAATCATTTCAATAATAATACCCTAATATGAATTTGTTAATTTATGAAAATTTGCGATCCAAATAAACGAGTGTTTGAATTAAATTATTGGGGTAATTAAACGGTCATGTGCCTCTTTTCGTATTTTCATCGATGAAAAGGGATTCTCGGAAGTACAAAACTCTAGCAAGGTTTGTTGAGATCGGTGACGCGTTAGGGGTCATCAGAATGCAATGTACGTACTTTTATCCGTAATTTTCCCACAATAGATATAAACGTCATTTTCTCACGATATAAACGTCCGATCGAAATGAGCCATAGCAACTTATGACCCCCCGAACATTCTTATGCTATGTTCAAAATTTCAGACTTTTTTATCAAGCCACTCCTAAGATCACGTGGCTTCTATTATTATTACACGTGTTACCTCAATAGAAAACACATATTTGTTATCTCCGGTCAAACCGAAAGTCATATCGAATTATGACGTCACCAGTTATAACCCCCCCGATACCCAAATACTATGTACATATTTTCAGATTTTGGACCAGCTACTCCTGAGATCACGTGGCTTCTATGTTTTTCGTCACATAAATTCCATAAAATATAGGTATTTCGTTCGAAAACGCATATAATTGTTATTTTACGGCGAACGGATAATCGAAACAAAATTTAACATAACAATTTCTTGTTAGCTCGATAACAATTAACGCCCTATAAACTTTTAATTTGTTTGATCCAGCAGCTTTCAAGATACTCCCACTATATAAATAAAATATTGGTCCATACGCCCGCTGAAAAACACGTTTTTCATGTACGTCACCTTCAAAAACATGAAATTTTTTTTTATATTATTCAACGAGACAATTCATTGAACATTAATATTAAGTTCTTTTATCCGTTATTCCAGTTATTATTGTTGAAAAATGCGATTACATTGTTATCACTAAGTGATGAATATTAAATTATCACTAAGTGATGAAAAGTAAAAAAACAAGAAATAACATAAAATATTTATGGTCTAAATATTTTTTACTGGACAGCCATTTTGATAGTTGTATTCGAAGATTTGTCATTATGAGTTGTCTCACGAAATTACCATTGTATAATTACCAACAAAGAAAAAATTAGTCATGGTTTCGGTGAGTTCAAAACAAAAAAAATGTAAAAAGAAAAGAATCATCACATCTTTGTAATCTATTTTAGGTATCTATATCCCCTATAATACACATATATAATAACTATAATAAGTATAATAATCCGTTTGGAATATTTTCTCTAAATCGTTTTGGTGCGCGCACGCGTGTTCGCGCGCTCGTTTATTTACTTTCCATTCATCCAAATGGAAAATGGTTTGCACCTGCATATCAAGAACAAAACATAAAGCGCCATCAACAGCAACACATTTCTATTACGAATTTGTGAGAGAGAAAATTGCGTCGTTGTGGCGATATATGCGGCGAGTACAGATCGCATCGAGAGTGAAAACACTATCCCCACAATTTTATTCACCATCGTCCTGCATAACCGACTGAGCAGACGTTTCTCTTTTTCTTTTCATGTTCATCTCGGATTTGCTCAGTCGGTCGCTCAAGCAATGCCCAGTGTCTACACCTGGATCTACATAATTTTTTGTCTCGTGAATAGTTTTACTTTATCGTTCACTCATGATAATCCAATTGTCAATCAGTATTTTGTTTATTGGTACCCCGGTCTAACCCCAAACATCCAAATGGAAATGTAAATTTTATTCATCTACAAATGCATCTTTTTGTAATTATTTTAATCGCAAAAGAGGGTAAACAAAGAGAGTTTGCATAATGTTCCATTTACTATTTGAGATTTTAATGTAATTGCATAAGAACATTATTAATAATCGCTCATCAGGTTTATATATACTTTCATATGTACATTGATCCACCTGTTCAGCAGAGATAGAATCTATCAGAGACTCTCGACTGTATGTCTCATTATATTAAGGGCTACAATGCATTTTTGATTATTATACGTACTTCAAGTTATTTTATGAGTATGTATTTGTATGATTAGTATATTTGTTAGTCCGTTTGAGAACGCCATAGAAAAAAATCAAACATAACAAATTTCCTTATATTTTATGATATGTTTATTATTTTATAGCTTAATATCTTATAATTTTCAATTCTCACGATTCACCAATTTTTGGGACTCATTAAACTCAAAACTTCTGTGTCTCATTTGATCTCCGTTATATTTTGTAGTTCCTTTTTGGCCCTATACCTACTTCCTTTTCATTCGTATCTGTCAATAATTTTTCACAAACATATCAGTTTCGACCACCCTACAAACCTCGCTATTGTCCACCATGTTGAAACTTAATTAGTCTTTAACCAACTACTGCCTATGATTTTTAGTCTTAGAATAACTCTCGCTGAGAGATCAACCACTTGTAAACCGAACATCCAATAACCAATAACCAATTGTAACCAACCATTGCAACTTTATATACCATTTTAGTTTAATTGAAACATTATAATAAATAATGAAATATCTTTAATTAGAAATTTCATCATCGTTAATAATTTAATTTAATTTAATACACGATATAAAAACATCACCATATTTGTATTTGTGATATCATTTTTTTTTTAATATTTAATCCATTGATTGGGCAATTTTTATTCTCTTGTTTATTCTATTTCTCTTCTTGTGAGGCGTATTAGATGATAGGCATCAGACACATACGCGCGCTCAACATCCCTGCACTCCTTCAGCAATAAATTAGTATCTAATTATCAATTTAATGAGTATAATCCATATATAGCATGGCACTGTATTATTGAATCCACCGATATAACTTTTATAAAAGTTGAACATGAAAATGTTCAATCGTTTAGACACAATAACGTTATTGCGATTGAAAACGCGTTTATTTATATTGCAAACTTATATCGATATTTAATAAAATCAAACGGAGAAAATATTTTTAGAATATTCAAACTACCAATTAGAAATAAATAACGAAAAATATGTAATATTGTTGATTAAAATAGTATAAACTCAAGATTTTATTGGAATTTTTCTTCAAATCTTTATTTTGACATTAATTTTTTCTTACTTGATCGTTTGTTATGATTTAAAAATATATTGGTAGATGTATTGCGGTTCTATCACGTCCCATATAATTTTATCAATGGTATTATTGATGATATTTAATGGGACTACATCGCTAGAGGTCCCTACATATTAAAAGTTATGAGAGATAAAGGTGAATACGACGTAAGGTACCATTTGTATATAGGTGACGCGTGGCAGGCACACGACGTGTTCAACGTCAGCACACGGCTCTCTCTTTCTCTCACTCTCTCTCTCTCTCTCCCTCCCTCCCCCCCCCCCCCCTCTCCGTCTGTTTCTATCTCATGATGGTGTTTCAGAGTGCCTCTGGTGTATACAAGACGTTCAATTTCAGTGTCGCATCTGCCTAAATGGGCTTCTATGCCCATGATCAAGTAGATCATGAGATGGTGGTGTAATGGATGGACGGGATGGACTATAGCGTCACATTATGTTCAAACCAAATTAATCGCTTATCATCAATGCACGCATAGGTAATAAATGTGTATATATATAATATACTCACGTAGATATTCATGTATGAGAGGAGACAATTACTGTGAGATCATGTATAATGTTGATGGCATCAAAGCAACTGTGTATATCAAAAACGTTTATACACCTCAGGCATTTTTCAAACTTTGCGTATTATTTATTTATATTATCTCTTTTGAAATTTTTCATTTTTTTCCCCCTATCTTTTAATTCGGGCTTTTTTGTTTAACATTCATTATATTATTGAGATGAATCACGCCAACATAAATTGCTTCATTTTATCCCTCTTTGTTTTTTATTATGCAATGAGTTGGATTGGTATAATAATTTTTAATGGGATATTCATGATGTGACATGGCTTAGATAATATATTATTTGAGACGGCAGGTGAAATATTTGATTCACAGACTGCGTCGCGCCCTTTTGCACTGAAACGAATTTTTTAATTAAAAATATTACTGTTCTTCCTGGTGTTTTTAATTTTTCTTTTTATCATTGTTTTTTTGTAGATGCAGATGAAAAAGTTATTGATAAACAATGTCGTTTTGTTTTTTGAGTGAATTTTTTTATTCGAATATTTGGAAATTATTACTCATAACTGGCCCACTATTATTTTTGTTTTAGTAGTTGTGTTCGATATTGGCTGTATAAAGGATAAAACAACCACCAGTAAATAACAACGTTAAAGAATACCCATTTTATTTGTATTATTTAATGATAACTACAATTAAGGTATCTCGTGAAGAATTATACGAGTGGAAGTTTCGACTTCTCCAACGCGTCAGGATACTGGAATGCTTTAATACTCAAAAATCATTTTTGTCTATATTTATTTTAAAAATATAATGAATTTTGTATATATATTTTGTGTTCATGGTCAAAGACATTTTTCCGTAATTAACTAATGGAGCCTTCGTGAGTTAAGTTAGATACTTATTAGTTGTTCAAAAAATAAAAAAAAAGGAAAAGTGAAAAAATAGAAAGGAGAAAAACAATAAAAGAATCTACACAAAAAATGTCTTGAAACGCGTGACGTGCACGAGCCATTTATATTAACTGTTGAACTAACCCATTCATTTCTTGTCTGGGATTTATAGTTACTATTATTATTGAAGAACAACGAATTCGGGTGTAGTGTTTAACTCATTTGGTTGCAACATTTTTGTCCGACCATCACGCAAAACGGCAAAAGTCAAACGGTTCCATAATCAAAGTGAAGTGGTGTCTCATCGCGTGGGTTCCAAATTTATATGATGAAGGTTATCGTTATAATTGTTTCCTACGAAAATTTCGCGGTACCAATACAAACAGTTTTTTGTTTCTTCCTTGCTTTTTGAATTGACCCAAATGACGAATTGACATGACACAATTTCCAATCGCATTTTGCTGACCGACACATTTATTCTTTTGTGTTTTACAAATATATATATATATATATATATATATATATGTCATGATGTAAAATAATTGATCTAAAAACGAAAGAAAAATATGACATTTAAGTATAATTCGAGTCCACGAATATTTTTGGCTTAGAGGCTGTAATTTACCATTTATGGTTGTGTCATTTCTACGTTAAACACAATTGTATGGCGCGCAAAATATCATTTATCCCTGCGGCATTGAAATAATTTACAATTGTATCATGCACGAATTGAAAATTATTTTTATGTAACCATTGCACGTAACAACAGATGCAACAATATTTGCATTTCATTTCTATATAATCATTTAGGAAATAACAACACTATACTAACGTTATTTTTTATGCAAAAATAGCGGTTATTACGTTGGGTAAGATGGATGTTCATGTATTTCCCAAATTATCCTTTCAATAATTCCATTATCACACAGTAAACGGCGATTACTGGTCTAATGAGTCTCATACAATCGAAATGCATATTTGGGATTTTACAAATTGCGCACAGGTGCGAATTTGCACTGCACAACATTGTTGGCTAATCATTGCACTTGAAGTTAAACTAACTTATTTCGCAGGGGTTTCGGTAAGTTCTGATGTTTGCAATTGTTGCACATCTTGTGAGGTATTGAAATATGGATAATGCGTATATTCTAACAAATTACAATTTGAAGGTTAGTATTAACAAAATAAATGATGAAACTGCAGTTCCTGCTTGAAGGCAATAGATAAATTGCGCAAAAATGAAAAGAGAGGAAGTCCGGAATTCTAAAGAGAAAGGGACCCCTACATCCTCTAGGCCAATTTCCGTCTAACGACTCCTAGAAAACACCTCATTTTATATATGTTTAGTGTATAGACATCCATATACTGTAGAAATAAATGGGTGTGTTTGTGTAACAGAAATGACTCTATCGAGATTTGGCCCCAACGGGACTATAAAGAAAGGTGGCGATAAACAAATAGAGTAAAAAATGTTGCAGTGTGAATTAACTATTGGGGCAGATGCACCCGACATCTCTCCATCTATTATTATTTTGTTGGTTGAAGTATACAAGATAATTACATTCGAATCTGTAGCACATTTCTCTTTCTCAGTGGATTTTTCATAATTTCTGCATATTTTATTTGCTCTTGATTTTTTGTATCGCACATATATTCGATGATGGTCGATGTTTCTTTTTATAACGATGGCGATAAATGTAGTTACACACGCGAAGTTTAAAAGATAATGAGCATTCACACCTATATTCGTATATATATGTCGGGATATATATCACGGAATAGTAGAGAAATGCGTGTAAATAATCACTAAGTAAATTCCTCTTGGGTTGTTTCAAAAATTTTTATTTCTCTATTTCTACTAGTTAAATGTATGTGTAAACATTTTCAAGGGATATATGCGCAACCTATGTGAATGCTTCAGTGGATAATTTGTGTATGGTGTATGTATATGTTTTCAAGGACCCTCATGCATGTGGATAGCCATTTACATGACACGCGCCATACGTACGTTAACTCATCATGTCACTAAAAGCACCCCGATGTTATCAAGATAGAAAAGTTTTGAACACACCGAGGAAAAAAAAAAAATTTGGGCAAGTAGACTTGCCCGGTACTTTTCATCACTATTGTTGTTTGATCGTATAGATCATTTAAATAATAATATCATAATTGAATTTTTTAATTTATAAAAATTTGCGATCCAAACAAACGAGTGTTTGAATTAAATTATTGGGTTACTTAAATGGTCATGTGCCTGTTTTGGTATTTTCATCGATGAAAAGGGATTCTCGGAAGTACAACACTCTAGCAAGGTTCCTTGACATCGGTGACGCGTTACGCGTCATCAGAATGCAATGTACGTACTTTTATATGTAATTTTCCCACGATAGATAAAAACGTCATTTTCTCACGACATAAACGTCCGATCGAAATGAGACATAGCAACTTATCATCCCCCGAACATTCTTATGCTATGGCCAAAATTTCAGACTTTTTTATCAAGCCACTCCTGAGATCACGTGGCTTCTATGTTTTTCGTCACATAAATTCTATAGAATATGCATATTTCGTTCGAAAACGCATAAAATTGTTATTTTACGGCGAACGGAAAGTCGAAATAAAATTGAACATAACAATTTATTGTTTGCTCAAAAACAATTACCTCCTTATAAATTTTTAATTTGTTTGGTCCAGCAGTTTTCGAGATACTCCCACTATATAAATAAAATATTCGTCCATCCGCCCGCTGAAAAACACGTTTTTCATGTACGTGACCTTCAAAAACATGAAATTTTTTTTTATGTTATTGAAGGAGGCAATTCATTGAACATTAATATTAAGTTTTTTTATCCGTTATTTCAATTATTATTGTTGAAAAATGCGATTACATGCGTTATTTTGACGTTTTCAAATCGGACGAAACCAATACTTTCTTATCACTAAGTGATGAAAAGTAAAAAGAAAGAAAGAACGAAAAAAACTTGAGATATTCATAAGTGTAATAATTATTATTTTCATTGAGAATATCATTTCGTTTTATTCAACAAGTGAGTATATTACAAAGACAAATAAATGTGTGTGCATCATTATTTATTTGATTATTCAACGTAAGAAATTATAGTACGTTGATGACGACTTCTATTATGTCATATTGCAATTATTCGTCTGTATTATTTTATTTCTATTTTCCCATCAATTTCCTCTCTACACAACCTATAAATCACTGCAATGTTGAATTGTATCTTCATATGTTACAAATTATCTACGACTATGTGTTAATCGCATTAGTCCCGTGTACTACAAACATGAAATTGTACAAATTTCGTTTTTTAAAATTTTTTTTTTAAATACTGATACTAATATTGCTACAATCATCCATTATACGGTATAAAGACAATTTTATTTAGTGTATGGTGAAATCTAACAAGATGAATCTACATTTTAAACTCTTTTCGTTCTTCTTCTTCTTCTTATTATTATTATCATTACTATTATTATTATTATTAGCGTCATTATTATTATTATTATTGTATGATGTAATATCTGTCACGTGACAGAAGCTGATTCTAGCTGTTGTTCTGTTATTCACTTTGAAATGGATTACGGTGGGATTACCAGTAGTGATGCTACTGGCGCTGTTACCAACAGATAACACGTATCCTGTTGTGTAAGTTTAGTTGCGTTTCACGACTCAAATGTGCGCAGTAGTGCGATGGATGAGATGATGAGGATGAGCAGCAAAGCAAAAGGCAAAGCAAAGGCAATCGTGTGTAGACACATCACACACGCCCCACTGTCTATTAATAATTGAATCAACCGAACAATATCGAGATGCATTTTGGATTATGGCATGATAACATATTTCATTGGGTTTTCATATGAGGGTGGAGTAGAAAAACAAATAAAGAAAAAATACGAGTTCCCCTCTCTTTAAATCTTCAATTGTATTTATTGGCCCGTACAAAATATTCCATTCTCAAGCGTGTTCTCACGGCTATGGAGTGAAAAAAGTTTGGTTACATTTGAAAGTGGTCCAAAGTTTTCTCTGTGCCTTGGAATAATTTCAAACATTTTTGAGACGGTTTCACGTTTTGGTTTTATGTGTGATCACGATTGACGACTGTTTATTAATGGTTTTTGGTCAAAAATTTTTCACGTCTATAGATTTGCTGTGTAAATCATTATGATAAAATATGTGTTGTCAAATAATTTTAAATATTAATTTCAATTATATTTTCTATTTATTTAATGTTGATTAAATAAATAAAATGTACACAAACCAGATATCACATTTAAAAGCGATCGCAATTTAATAAATGTACGCTTCGCATCGTTTGGAATTCATACGGGATGATGATGATGATGTATTATAGATACATATGACTTTTTAAAAGCTAACTACTGAAGAAAAAAGCGAAAAAAAAGTGAGTAAGGAGAAAAAATGGAAGAAAAATACAATGAGAATTTCGCGAAGAATTTTAATTCCTCAATCGTACACGGCGTCCATTCGTCTTTTAAAAGTCACCTACCTCTTATCCTCAAATATAACTTATACAGTGGACAAAACTGCTTCTGGCGAATAATTACTTTTGGTGGATGATTGAAGTCAACCCAACAGGCATTGACAGAAACAAAAATAATAGTATGTGCGTATGTGTATGTTTGTGTATATGTGTATTTAAGCAGGAAAGAAGAGATGGAATAAAGAAGGAACAGAAGAGAAGAGACATTTTATCAAAGAGAAATTGGACTCGCCTCTTTGACATGTGGCCAACTTTTTTCGCATTGTGACATTCGTCAGAGGGCGTCCCATCGTCATTTGACCACGAGAGGCAACAAACCAAAATGCTCACCGCAAAGGTAGAATGTGTATTTAATTGATATTGTGGACGTATCTCTTGGCCAATTTTTAATCCGTAATAAATTTTGATCATGCGCGCGCTAAAGATTTATTAACCGCATCGCTCTGATCTTTTTAGACTATTGGCGACATTTGCAAAAATAATAAATAAACCAATAAGACAAACACCATGATGTATTTCAGTTCTCAAATGTCAGAGCCGCACGCGAGTATTTATATTTTAGAACAGCCAAATTTGGATATAATTTCGATTTTTATTTTAATCATAATCATCATCATTTGGTCTTTTTAATTTATTCATCCTTTTATAGTGTCCAAAGATATTAAATCATTTGTAAACGCAACTCACGTATACGTGACGAGTTCCCTTCTCAATTTTTGAATTATTTATTTATACCAATTAAATTGCAAGCATGCTATTTCTTGTTGTATTGTTTCCATGTAACCGACATAAATGAATTTTCTCACAAGTAACTATTTTTTTTTTGCGGAAACAGTATTTTTAGTAGAAAGCTCAGCTGATTTCCCAAAAAATGAGTACCCATACCGATATAATTCCATCAACCAAACTGGAATAAATAGGATAATCAAAAAAAATAAGAAATATTAAAATAATCGAAAAACACTAAAAAGTAACAGTTTCTTCATCCCATTTTTGCGTTGACTTTTTTTTCTCTATCATCGAATGAGCCACGGCATCAGCTGCCCGGGGCTATTCCATCACTACTGTATATATCCCTCGATCTTCAAGCCATGACTTTTTGGGACTAAAAGCGTCAGAGATAAAGAAAAAAGAAAAAAAAGATGCAATATAAGAAGCGAAGAACCATCAGAAAAATGGGGAAAAAGTGAAAGAAGGCAGCGAATATCGGTGTGTGCGCGATGCTACTGGTGATGTTGGCGAATGTAGTGTGGAACGGTGGGTAAGCCAATGGCCCAACGGCGATTATAACGAGGATACAGAGGGAGACACACTCGCGTACATTGAGAGAAGACGAGTCGAAACGCGACTTTGGGCCCACAGGGCACCAGACACCGGTAAATTGGCCCGACATATTTCCAAAGCCAGAGTTGCCTATAAGCTTTACTCACATCAAATATATATATATGTACTATCTTCTTTTACTTCACCGCCACAGTGTTTCAACGTAAAACCAGTTAGTGGAATTCGACACGCGCACATATATATATATATATACGAATTCTTATGAAACGAATGCAGAACACACGTGACATTAGACTCCATAATTTTTAAGAAATAATTTAATATCTATATGACGGCATAAAATGCGATATAAAAGCTGATCTTACACGTCCGATTGGGGGTGACTGTAAGCAATGATAAATACTGAGATTTATAGGGGAGGATATTTATGATATTGCTATACAACAAAGTATAGGTTAATTACACCGAGAGAATTTTAATGTGAAGCGAATTATTTTCAAACAGGTGTCGGTATTGCAGGTTTTTTTTTCTTATTTTTTCTTCAATATTAAAAATGTTTTTTTCGTGGATGGAATCCATTGATATTTTTGCGGTAGTTGGAATATTTTGTTGCTTACACTGACAAAGGTTTGTTTGATTGATATGAAAATGACGAGGTAACTTGATGTTTTTTTTTTCTATGAATGATTTTTATTCAGTGAGTATCATATGATGAATAAGCAATTTTAGTATACTGTTGAGAATACTGTCAACAGTTGAGAGGGATAGATAAAGTTGACCAAGTGTAACATGAGCACATCTGCCAACTACTGAACTATATGTATATACATGGCCATATATTAGGCTCTATTATGTGTATATATAAATCAAGCGTGAAATAAGTAATGGAAGAAAATAATATGATGGATATATTTTTTTATTGTGATAAGTGTAAATGATCAGAAGGACAAAAATCAGAAAAGAAAAGATTAAATGTTCCATTTGTATTGTTTATGGTGCAGCTTAAGTGAATACTAATATTGACTTCTTTTTTTTTTCTCTATTGTTCATTTATCAATTCAGTGTTATAAGAAAATACAGATATATGACTTATATAAAATTGGCCAAAACCAATAGCGCTTTTATCACGACACAATGAAAACTTAAAAAATCTGATATTCTTTATTATGTTAAAAATTAAATATAAATTAACAATTCATACTTATCACTAAAAATTTATTTTTCTTCACAAATTAACATCTGAAAATATATATGTTCGACCTCTTTGCCACTTTATATCAAATTTTTTTGCATTATTTTTTTTTTCCCTATCACTTCATAGGTGTACTTGAGAAATATAACACATTGCGGGAAATAAAATGACAGTTTTGCATTTTTCAATGGGTCAATAATTTTTCAAATATTTTTTGATTAATTTGGAACACTGCCATATCAGTTGAATTAGTCATTTTACAAATTGGATATTGGTAAAAGTCAGCTATTCGCGATCTTTACACTAACTTGCAAAAACAATTGGCCAAAATTTGCCTAATTTATTCTCAAGTTATCAATACTTAAACAATTTATTGTTATTATTTTAATATTGACGAATTTAAATGAAATTTTTTGAATCCAATGAACTGTGTAAAAAATAAAAAATCTCTTATACCAATCAAGGTCACACATTTCAAGCAATACACAACAATTATTTTCATCATAAATTAAAGGGAAAAGTTCCAAATATACCACAAAATGCATTTTAAATAAACTCAATACGATTGCAATACTTCATTTCATGATGAGAAATAAGGAAAAAAAAGGGAATCGGAATGAGAAGGCAAATGGGAGAGAGAGAAGAAGAAGAGAGTGGGAGAGTTCGAAAGGGGAATGGACATGCGATGATGATCAAATCTCGAAAAACGTCGCGTGCTGCACACACACTGCAGACGCACATACAGAATCTTTTGGCAAAAGAATTCGGTAAAAATCGATGCTATCTCCCACACCGTGCTGGAGGGTCTTTTCGAGCAAAAAAAGGGACTAAATGCCCGTAATGTTACGTTCGGACTAGTAAATACACACACACACACACACACACACACACACACACATACATACACATACACATACGCGGACACAGACATATATATATAAATGTATCACTGACCATTGCTGACAGCATTGGCGGCAACTGCAAGTGAGTAAAATGCAATTACAAACAATTAAGTTGGTCTTTAAATCCTTGTAGTGGAGCGATTAAATGCAAAAAAAAATTTATAGGTATATCCACCGTGTATGAGAATCACTATAGCATTCCTGTTCTAGCAAAATAAAATTCGATTTAGCGCACGTACAATACAATATTTCCGTTGTATTACAATTATTCGAAATGTTCCATGATAATAAATAGATATTGTTTGAAATTGTAGAATTTGTTTGCTTCTCTTTTACCAAATTTGCATTCACGAAATTTCTGATAAGCAAAAAACAGACCGGGAAATTCTTTTGTTTTATTTGTTATGCAAGACTTGAAAGTTTAATAACTGATATAATTAGATTGAGTGTTGTTGTAAAATAATTTTTTTGAAAATAATGGAAAAGGTAATTTTTTTCATTGTACAGTAAAAAAATATCTGGTGTTGAATAGGTTTGGCGTGAACTTTATGATTCAAATTTTACATTCCAAGTGACATAAACTTTTAATCGAGCTCATAACCGTATTATTTTATAATTTAATAAATATGAACATTTTAATTCGAAAGACACCCAGACATTTACACATCTATTATTGTTGTTTCACAATTATTAACACAATATTTTCATCAATTAATTTTTGTTTAATATCGTTGAATTTATTCGGCCGTTGTTTTTTCATGTGAATACATTCCTATTAAAATGCTACATATACTCATGTAGGGGAAGCCGGGGCGGAATGAGGTAGCGGGGCGGAATGAAGATTTAAATTTTACGCTTCAATTAAATGTTGTCGTTAGACGACGATTACTGTAAGTAGATTGTGCTGTTTTTCTTCATCGCTGATAGTATTTTTTTTTCTGTTTCGTTGAATATTGTGACGTGAATGTGTCGATTTTCATTTTCTACCTTCTGTGTTGCAATTTTTATCTTTTTTGGGATCAAGGTACGTTGATCATACAGCTTTATAATTCAACAATTGTTAGTGCATGTTTGAAGTACGTTTAATAAGCTTCGGTTACGTCTAGTTAAATATTTGTTTACGCATAGTTGTCGAGTGACTAGACATCATTAACAACAGTCGTGTCTTTGGGGCGGAATGGGGTACTACCCATACCAAATGATTTACGTCCTGTGGAGAAATTGAAATATTCATTTCAAATCCGGCAATTGTTGTTAATTTAAAAATACTATTTATAAATCAGACTTTTTTTATACTTCGAAATAATACGGTGGAAAGGTCTGTGACACGAGCGACAATGTATTAACTGTATTTTTTTCTTAGATTAAAACAATGTTCCATAGTTAAATTGAATTATCACGACTGTACATGTGTATTTTTATACCTTTCATATAGAAAATATTCCATAATCACTGATCGTCTTTATCGCTCATGCTGCAAATATTCACCACTGTATGGATAGATTACAAACACGTACTCCAATCGGATAGTTATAACTCTCAATCACTACCCCATTCCGCTCCGGGCCCGGGGCGGAACGAGATGTTTGACAATGTTTCATATTTTCCATCATAAAAATAATATTCTTTTATTTAGTGTAAATATGTGTGTATATCCGTGTTTGCCATACAACAATATATTGTTATAAAAATTTTCAGCTCGTTCTATCAATGCTTTGATGTTCAAAAACATTATTTTCCACTAAATACCCCATTCCGCCCCGGCCTCCCCTATATATATTTATACATGTTCATGTATAAATATATATATCTGTGTGTGAATGCTATCATAAATTCAATTAGCATAACTCATGCAGAGAAGCATAACGACACGTGGCAAAAAAGCACCAAGCCTTCATTATCTATATATGCATATGTTGTTACTTTTTCTCTATTTTTTGTTCATTCAATGGAGGTGTAAGGACGAAAAGAATAAAGATGTGCAACAACACAATAAACAAGACCACGCATATATTTTTGTTTGTATGACAAGAGGAGTAAATGAAAGTATCAAAAACATCAACAATTAAACAAATAATAATACAAAATATATCCGTGTAATATTAAAATGTTGAAAAACATTGAATCAAACGCAATAAATAATTCTATTTGTTTTTTTTTTTTTTTTTTTTTAACAATATATAAATATCTAATGATAGCTGTGAAGCATCGAAGCATCTATGTGGATTTATAATACACAATATACGTAGGTACATTGGCAGAGTGTATGAATACAATTTTTTTTTTGCAGGAAGAGACCTGCAAGAACATGTTATAAGTGAGTCGTTGTTCGATGCTTTTTCGCGGTGTTGGCGTTTATATATATATATATATATATATATTGCCTCTTATGTGTTACCACGACTATAAAACAAAACTCGAGCCAACGTAATTACCACACAGGTAACCGGTCAACGTATGTGAGTGGTCACTCTCTTGCCTCTTTTGTTTCTCTGTCGATACAATCACAAATGTCTATATATATATATATATATATATTGCTTCAATACAGATATAGTGGCATAATCTTTAGTGCAGAGTGTAAATCGAGTGGCCATTACCGGTCGCAGTGAACGCACGCAAAAATGTAATGAGATATTATAACGTTTGTGATGCGTCGTTTAACAAGCATATGGTACTTTTATATTTCGAACAGAAATGACAAGAAAAAACGTTTTGTTTCTTGTCTTAAGATGATAAGAATATTGGGAAGTAAAAGAGAAGAGAGAAAAGTAATGAGAATAAAAATAAGAAAATGCAATAAGTAGATAATTTAAAAAAGATGTTGAAGCCGCCGCGATAATTTTATATTGAGTGCTTGTTAATAAAAAATAATTACTTTTGGAATAAAATAAGCCGAAATATTTTTTTCTCTGCATTTCAAAGAAAGAGAAAAAAAAGCATTTTTACATTGTATACACACCATTAATTATGATTGTAGCAATTGGAACCTACATGATGGTAATCATTTTGTCAATTTTCTTCACCTAAAATCCATCTTCCACGAATTATATTTATTGGCACTATTTTTATTTATATTTTTTTCCAAACTTGTCTCATACTTTCTTAACATTCATTTGCTCATTTTTATTTCTTTTCTGCAGTGAACTTTAATTCTTGATTCTCATCTCGCGTTCATGTATATATATATATATATATAAATAACTGGCATGAAGCTTGAAATTACCGTAGCTCGCGCGCTTACAATATGGACGGAAATTTTTTTTTACGATCATCGCCAATGGGGTGCGAATGACGAGTCTGTAGTCGCTCGCGCACGTCCATGCAAAAGGTCGTGATCTTCAGTGTGTGCCTTTAGGCCCGTGGCATATACCCATGTGAGAACAAAAGGGAGGAAGTGAAAGAAGAAGAACAAAAGACAAATGTTTGTATAGTAAAAGAGCTCACCGTCGATATAACTGCCAAGTCCACAACCTAATGCACAACTATTATCGCCACCTGCTGCCTAATAATAAAGCAATTACGTAATTATCGAAAAACACAAACTTCTATAAATACCAGTGTAATTGCACAAACATATATATGTATGAACAATGTATTGATAAAAAATTTTAAATTGATACCGACCGAGATTTTTATAGCCTCATGAAAATTGTTTGTTCGATAATTCTCACCACGGTAGTTGAATATTTTCACATAGAGAAATTATTTTTAATATTATTGTCTATAAAATGGAAGCAAAGAACTACAGCATTGTTTCAAGATAATATGTATCTATAGTTAATTATAGTGCAGTTTTTAGTATTAATATCTCTCCTCTCTTTAAATTCTCCCCTCCATTTGAAGGCGTCAAAAATCGTAAAGCGGAAATAAATTATAACATTTACTAGTGTCATCTCAAATACAAAATTAATTTATAACAATTTTTTATGTTAATTTATTGTGTATATAATGTATAATGGTAGAATTTTTTTATACGGTATACAAGAGCAAACAATGAAAAAAATCCGTGGAAATTTATAAAATTCATTTTCAAATATAAATAAAATTATTCCGGATAGAAATTCGCCATTGATTTATCAAAAATTCCGGAAATAAAAATTACAAGTCGTAGGAAAACAAGTTAAAATATAGAGGGAAGGTAAAATGACCCTATTAGGAGCCATGTCCCCTCTAATACTCATTTGAAACATTAATAAACAAAACGGCATAATCAATGTTTGCTATTGTGAAAATAATACATTATAAATAAGGAGGAGACGAATTGTTCAAGAAATAACGAGCGTTTGAGGTGTGATAAAAAGTGCACGTGAACCAAAACAAATGTTTCCTGAAAAATATTCTGATAGCATCGATTTTCTTAAGCAGTAGGTAAGTAACATGTATTTTTGTCATTATCAGTTTTTATATAATAATTCGGTTAAGTCATAAAATATTATATGCAAATTATAGGAAAACGAATTGTCTACACGTAAAAAATATTGGAATTTAATCAATTATTAAATAAAAATCATGTGGTCCGAATTGCACACATAAAAAACTGTGTGGAGCCATTTCGTGGTCATGGCTTATCAATATTTTTTGATGCCTATTTATTGAAAAAACATGAACTTTTAATGGCAGATATCGATGTTTTATATATATATAATTAATATGCATTAAAAAAATACAATTTTTGATATTTTTTTCTAGAAAATAATGATGAAAACAAAGCCAAAGGAGAAGAGTGAAATACTCAGAAGCAGAGTTACAGATAACTGTTGTTGATGTCAAGTCCGGTAAGATGTTAAGAAGTATAAGTCAAAAATATGGAATTCCAAGAAGTACTTCATTAAAAAAAAACAGAGAGAAAAAGAGCTGTCTACCGAAGAACGCAAAAAAAAAATGATTGAAATGAGAGCACGAAAACAACAAGAAAAAGCGGCTAAAAAACAAAAACTTAAAATTTAATTGAGATTAAAAATTTTATTCAATAACTAATTAAAAGTAGTTTAGAATAAACATGGACTTCATAACATTATGTACTTATAAACGCATAATTTTTCACTATTTTATTTTTATCTATAAGTGGTCACTAATGGGGGAATTAAGTAGGCACTAGAGGGGACATTTACCTTATGTAAGTATAAAAAAGTTAGTTTTTTTATCTAGTGATGAATATAAAAGGATATGCGGAAGGCTTGAAAATAAGCCAGAGCTTTATGTACATCATAAGCCAAATATTTCCCGCAACGTGACGCGGATAATGTGAAAATCTTTATCCAGTGGCGTTAGAGGTTGGCGACAATTCAACTAAAGGACTAAAGTGGATCACCAAGTAAGTGTTAAAATTCACCTAAATCCATATAAACATTTATACAATTAAAAAGCTTCATGTATACATACGTATATATATATACTCATATCGTCACGAATATATATTGCAATGTGCATTACGCATGTCCTAACATGTTGCGCGCATCCTTCCTGGGCGTTTCTGCGTCAAACCACGCGTGCACCAATAGGCAACGCCCTTAGTTATATTATTCTTGCGCCCTCGATCCACCAATTGGAACAGCTATTACTATCTGACGGCGGGTGTCATCCGTCCACTCACGTTGCGCAATACTATCGACAATCTATATCCTTTGTGTGTGTATTATTAACCGTTTAAATGTGTGTGGTCATCGATCGTCGTTTACTTCTACTCAATCTACAGATGAACATTTTTATTTTATTCTTTTTTATTTTCTATCAATATAGTCAACCCATATATATAGATGTGTTATTCAACAGGAATTCAAACCTTTGATTTTATTTCCAATCGATAGAAAATTTGTGAATTCGCAATAGCTGCCGTGAGATAATAAAAAAATAACCTTATCGACGTTGTTGGCAGTAAAATATGACAAGCATGAACTTGTCTCAAACGGTCCACAAATAATTAATTTATCTAGCAAACATTGAAACTAGTCATTTCTATTATCTAAGTCTAACCATAGTCTACTACATTATAGAAATACTCTCTCCAAGATTTATACTTCTGTACAATAAATAAATTAATGAATGTATTGTACAGAAGCATGAATAAAAGTTATGAATAAAACAATGAATGAATTCATGTTTATATGCCTGTTGAATTTTAATACCTTCAGTCTATAAAACTGTACCAACACTGCTATACAACTCAAAATGTTAAAAATTCTCTAATTATAATTGAATCAATTTTATAGATTAATTTTTCATCATGATATTTCGCGTAAATTGGGGTGTATCATCGTAAAAGGATTACAGTGTAAAATTAATATTTTATCCTTACATGTATCGTCATTATATATATATATATTATATAGATATGTACATAAATTGGGGCGGTACATGAGGACTTAGATAAAAACGTCTGGTGTAGGTACACAAAGAAAATAAAAAAAATGGGCAAAATTGTAAAACATCCGACCCTTTAATATCTCTCGGTCTTGATGCAGCAGCTGCTATGATGTTTAGGCGAAATTGCTGTCGATCGGAAATTGCACTGGGACGTCATTTTTCGCGCGCACGAGCTCCCGGGCAGTCTTTCATTCCAACTATATACATACATGCATATAACAAAACTATATATATGCATATCAATACATATACCATGAGAATAATAAAGTAGAATTTTTTTCCCCATAATAGCAATCTCACCGATGAAAACTATCCGTGAACATAAAACGCTCTCTCGCAATATTTTCTTGCATAAATTTTTTCTTTCGCTACTGTTTTTTCGCTAAAAATAAAAATTAAAAAAGAAAAAAAAAAAAAAAGATGAAAAAATTGCATCTTTTATGTAATTATTGAACCACAATGAAAAAAATATTCTCATAGACAATATATATAATAGCCCTTATATATACAAAGAGTTGAAAATAATATCTGAAGAGAAATAATTTGAATAAAAAAAAATGAAGTGTATACAAAGGGTAACATTTGGCTAACCGCAGTAAAAAAAAATGTAGACACAGCACGTATATACATACGCACACACACACACACGCATATATATATATATATATATATATAAAATCGTGAATTAGTAGCAGATGATTTCGTGAATGAGCTGATGAAAAATTTCGGTATAGAAGACAACACCATTTCAAACATTTGGTATAGACCGCAAAAGCCACTGGAGATGTAGTATAACAAGTTGAGTTATTTACTTTTCTTTATTCCCCCATAGTCTAAGTGTATACACAGTATAGATATATATATATTTGAGTTCGTGCTGTAGGTGATGATCCGTGAAGGCGCACAACCTGTCTCCGAATTCAGCTATATATATATATATATATATATTTATGTGGACATTCGTATATAATTGAGTGTATGGGGTTGCAAGTTGTTATCGCACAATTACTCCATAGGGGGCAGTTACAGGGTGAACATCAACCAGTGGCCTGTCAAATCCTCCTCATAGTTTTATTCGTTATTCAGTGATGTATATACATACACTATGCGTGTGGGATTAAATGTGGCGCCAACAATTGTAGGTACACGGTAAAAAATCTCGTGTTAAAATCAACTCTCAAAGTGAAATATATACGCGGGAAACAAAAAAAAATTCTGTTAATTTCATTAAATTTAATCGACGTTGATTCATTTCAGATAAATGTCCCTCAATAAATTTTAATTGAATCAATGTCAACTTTGAATAAACTTTTGTGTTTGAATAAATTTTCAATAAAAATTCACTTTTCGTCAAATTTATTTTCAATATTTATTCTAATAAAAATAAATATGAACTAGGCTTACCTGGTGCTTTTAATAATATTACAATTATCAATATATTATGGACAAAAGATTGTAATTAACATCAAAATGTCACCACTTGAATAAAATAAAAAAAATTTTATTTCTTACGTTACAGTGTTTGTTGAAATGAAAAAAAAAAGTTGTCCATTCGTAAAATTTTTTTTATTTTTTAATTGAATAATTTTTGTCGCACGTGCTGAAGAAAATCGGGGTGAATGTATGTGATGCAGGTGATGTGATTATAAATATATAATAGTAACTAAGAGGAAGGTATTGAAAAGATGAGAGGCGGCACGTATAGACATGCACATTTATAGATATATGTTGGCAGGTATATAGAAATTTTGAAGGAAAGAAAGAGAGAGAGAATGGAAGAGAGAAACAGAAATTATCTCCATGTCGAAGTGCCTCGATTGTATCTTTATACTCCTCAAAAAGGTCTCATATCGTTGCTGTCCCTTTTTTTTCTAGGCAATTTTGTTTTCTGTTCTATAGTCATATCTCGGAAAGGAACTTAATTCTGCCACGCAACCCTCGATCGAACCCATCGATAGTATCACTATATATATGCAATAGTGTCCTCAGAACTCATATGCCCGCAGACTTGATTAGACACGCCTTTAAAAAAGATTTCTACCCGCTCATCAAGAATTGAAGAAGAAAATGTTTTTGTACCCTCAAATATAATACTAGCTATTCTTATTATAAAACTTAATTCTTTGTAAGGTCAGATAGAAGGATAATATCCGCGTAATTGGTCATTTTCCCGACAATTTTCATGGCACGATAGTCAATAATGAACAGAGGGAAAAAAAATTTTTTATCTAATTTTAGCAGAATTTTCTTGAACCATTTCTCGCTGTTTTCACTTCCAAAAGTATCTATATAATGAGAGTGTGTCTTTTAGAATCACCAACATTGATGTTAGTGTAAATTGTCGATATCACTGTCTATCAGCTGAAATCTCTTTACTTGTTTTTGTAAAATTCAAATGTGCCTTAATCGATCGACCCTCAAATGTGATATCATAGAGTCAGGGTTCCTCTAACGTTGCCGCAATACCAACATTGGCCAGTCCATCAATTTTTATTTTTAGCCAACCAATGAAAACAATAATAATAATACACAAAAAAAACAGATAGCGAAATTGAAAAAAAAGAGATTATACAAAAAAGTATTCAATAAACCAGATATCCCCAAATACAAATTCTAATTTGAAAACATTGTCCTGAAGATTGTAAAGATAATAAAAATTCAATTTAATAATTTTTTTTTAAATATATAAATATTTAAAAAAAAATTACATTTTTCTACGGTGATTATTTATCCGGCAATGTGACGCGGCTAATAAATATAATATCAACAATGGTCCCCTTCTCATTTTCCATCTGCATATGTACCAATATGTATATATATATATATATATGATAAATCTCACATAACGTGCTTGTGCCTGTAGCGAGAAGGGAAGGCGTTACCGAGAGTTGCTCCCGCCCAGATACCAACTACAAAAGAACAACATTGACGCATTGTCGAGGGTCGCGCGCCGCGATGTCGCACTATAAACTCAAACGTACTCATCGTCATTCTATTCCCCACTTCGTTTCAACCGAATAATAAACGCAAACGGTTTCGCGATCTCTCGATACTTTAACTAAGCTTTTAAAAGTATCCAACGTACGCGTTAGCCAATACGCCACAGTAGCCCGCCGCCGTCACATTTTCTTTTTCATTCTCTCTTCTTCTCTTGTTGTTGGGTCGCACTTCTTTTCATTTCTATTCCATTCATTATTCATGTATTTTTTTTCTTTTCATCAATCATCATTTGACTACTGGTACTGCGGTTATAATAACCGAGCATCGCTTTAAAGCGGATAAATATTAACGCTAATGAAAGAAGCTCTTGAATTTTGTGTACAATCATAAAATCATATTTAATATTTTATTTTTCTTTTTTTTTTATGAATTATTGTGTATTTTGTGTTGAATCGTTCAAATTGGTATTTTCTTTTGGTTAGCTGAGAACTTTGAGTGTATGAACACATCCAATATCTACAAGCGTTTTCCCACTACTTCGTCCTCGCGGTTGCTCTTTCGCTCCCTCTGTCGTTCGTTTGTTTGCTACCACATCTCTACGGGTGTAGACACGCGAGAGTGGCCACGAACGAACGCTGGGGCAATTCATACAGCCTCGTGCGTACTCGCAGACAACACACATTTAACGTGTGATTCTTATATTGAGAGTTTCACTAATTTTTGTGTCTCGAAACGGCGCCGAACACGGGGGTTCAAAGTAATATAAAAATTTGTCACGTGGAAGAAGAAAAAAAAATCGTATTGCATTCACTTCAATCATTTTCGTTTCATGGAACATTAATATATTTTTTATTATTTTTATTCTAATTAATTGTTAACAACTAATAATTGGCTATTGAAATGAATCGAAAAAAGCAATATTGAAAATGAAATAAAATCAAATTAACGAAATAAAATGATAAGAAAATGAAGCAAAAAAAAAAGAAAAATTGTCTTTTATTGTAAAACAAATAATTGAGTGATTAAGTGCCAAAGAAAAATTTTTTTAATAGGAGAAACAGTGCGTGATGTGTCATTTAATATTAATTTTGCAATAATCAATAATTATAATAGTAACGCCAACAAATAAGAGTATTTTATCGATGTATCGTGAGATTTGAAATTGTGACCAGACGAAACGTAAAGACAAAAAATAAAGATAAAAAAAAAAAGAAAACAAATGAATTGTTCAAAGAGTGGACTTTTAAAAAAAATGTGCGATTGGATTTAAAACAGTTTACGATTATCTATGAATCAATGATTGCAAGGGTTGTTTGAGTACTCACCCATTCTCTACCTATATATAAAAATATAAATGGAAAGCAAAAAAAAAACATACACATATACACAAACAGTCATAACGGCATAGAAGTGATCATCAAAGGCCGATCGGAATTTTCTACAGCCATAAAAAATCACTCATAAAAAAAATTACCAGGTACGTAAAATTCACACAATAATAAGCCACCCACAGCCATACATATATTATTTTCAGATTGAAACCGAAAAAATAGAAGAAAAAAAAACGAAAAGTAGAAAAAAATGAGAAAAAAACATTTAATAACTGCGCATCAAAATTATTGATATATTTTATTCAATTCACACCACTCACACAATCTACAATGTTTATCAGGAACAAACGACAACTTGTAATATAAACAAAAAAATTATTAAGAATAATAATAATAATAATAATAATAATAATAATAATAATAGAGAGAAAAGATGAACCGCGTAAAATTTATCAAATAGAATTAG
>CAJUYH010002857.1:0-36672 GCA_910591685.1 Galerucella tenella
ACTTTTACAAAATATTGTGGTTCTAAATTTTAGTATATGAATCAAAAGTACCTACCCGAGGTATGAAACATCCCCTAATTCGCATAAAACCAACCCCCCGTGGGCATTATGTGCTAGTTCTGCTCATTCAATTTTCAATTAATTTCTAAAATGAAAACCATGAACATAAACAGAAATATTTATTATGAAATTCCATATGAAAACAACTGCAATTCGTATAATTTTGAAATTGAAATTGGAAATAGTTTGAACCGTAGCTGAAAATAACATTATTATTAATTTTTAAGTCAAATTTCTAGAAATTTTCAGGATAAAATAATCTGAACTAGGCTACAGAGAATGAACTTTTGTACTAGAAACGTCTATCTGAGCTAAATTCGAAATGTTTTAAATAACCTTGTTTTTTGGATAACTATCATCTGTGATATTTAGTGTACAGAAGGAACTGGGGTAGGAATGTACCAGCCAGGTATCAGGAAAAACCCTTAACACCCTTACAGAAAACCCAATTTTGTCCCTCACAATAGCACAATAGGGTACAAGCATAAATTTTGCTATTGGTGAGAATTGACGCTTTATAAGGTGTCCTAAGACCTGACATGTCTATTTTTTCGGAAAAATATGAACTTTACTTTTAAAACGACTTTAAAAATCCTAAAATAGGAAAGTCCGCCAAAACGCGCTCTACGTCATGTAGTGACGTCATTAAATTTGTTGACGTTCATGAATTCGAGCAGCATAAATAAGTCTACTTTGCGCAAGTCAGTTTGTGCTTTTACAAAACCTTCGCTAGCCATATCTTTACTCACAAAATATGAAAGAATCGTCACCAAACACTGAACTAGTAAATGAAATATTTTCTTCTTAATATCGAATATTTATGTCCACTTTCCACTTTACGTTGACCTTTAGAAATAAAAAAAAGCACACACAAACAGGTAATGGTCTCAAAAAAACATAAATGATATTTTTTAGTCGATGAAGCAATTGATAGTTAATTAAAAAACAATATAAACACAAAACTACACAGAACCTAATGCAATACCGGCCATATTTACAAAAGTAATCACATGGTATGACATCACACGTATCATCGGTAGCGTTCGGAAATCCTCGGATGGTGGTCGGAAACTGCAATAAAATTTGAATTTTATTTTAAAATTTGGAAGTAATTTCCAATGGAAAATGGTTTATTTCTATTATTAGTTATTTTTGATATCGACTCTACTATTATAAATTAATATCTAAGTAAAATATTAAATATGCGTGTACTCTATTTGTGGCCCTAACCTGAAATCCACACTGCTTAAAATTTTAAACGAATTTATCTGATTGAAGTTTTAGCGACCAATTGAACTTGAATTTCAATAATCCATCAATTGATATTTGGCTGCAGCCGCTGTGAAATTATTGGAATATTCGATAAAAATGGCAGAGATACCTTGCCAAAACTGAAATATGAAAAACGTATTGGCAAATGGGATGTGCTCTTTATCTATTCCATCGGAATCAGCCTACTTCGGTTGTGAATTTTATTATAAACTCAATGATAGAAGTTGTGCCAAAAAATACTTCATATTTAAGTGGAGAGCTTTATAAAAATTTACGGGCTTTCGATATTTATTGCTGTCGTTGAAGTGTTCCTAAAGCTTATATTTTCGGAGATATTATTTCACTTGCTTTTGTCGATATTTATCCGTTTTTAATCTCGTTTTTTTTTAAATTTGTTTCATGTTGAGGAACTAACTACTACGCAAACATTTTTTGATTGATTTTCCGTGCCATATTTGAATAGGTGAAGTGAATTTGGTTATTCGGTGATTACATGCCTCGGAAAATTGGTTTCTCCATGCTATTAAACAATTAGTCAGTTTCTAACCTTTTTTAACTACAGTTTTTTTTATTTTTTCATTCAGTGAGATGGCTTTGGTAAAAACCGATTAGCCAGATCAATTTTTAGTTATTTATGTCTTGAAATTTATTGTTAACAGTTTTAACAGCATTGACATCGTTAAGTTTTGTTAATGGGTTAGTAATTGTGTGTGTAGTTGCTCTGTATAATGAAACTTTTTTTTTCATTTTTTCCTAATTAATAAATTATAATTTTTTTAAATTTTTCTCTATATTTTTTTTAATTTTTTTTTATTACTAATTTTTTAAAAATTTTTTTATATAAATTTTTTTTTAAATATAATTTTTGTTGTTTTTTTTTTTTCGTTGACACACTTACAATTTGTTCTGTCGCAATATTGCTTACATTTTCATTAGAATTTACAATTTTATTGTGCATCTGATTAAATATTGATATATACAATAATATAAAAAATGTTAGTGTTGTTGCTAAAGATTATGCAGTTTGTGTTGACGGGAAAATTACATTTGTTTTCAATTAGGTCTACATAAAGTTAGTTAATGTTGTCCATATTTATTTTACATTCTAAAATCATATGGTTGATATCACCTATTATGCCACATTCACAGTTTGGACTATCCGCGACACCTATTTAACTAAAATTGAAAACAGCTTTATATCATTTCAAAGAAAACAACAATAGAAATGTATTTCATTTTCATAGTCCATCTTCTATAATATTTTTCCATTTAAGTGTACCATTAACGACCGGTATATACAGATTGCGAAAAGTCTATTCAGATCATACCATTTACACAAGTATAACAATTATAACATAAAATAACATGGCATGCTACTACACTGTTCTTTGAGTTAATATTTTCATGCACAATCGCTCTCAATGATAATACGTTTGCATCAATTAGCTATTATAATGGTAAAAATGAATTCAGTTATATAATTGTTCAGATAGTACAACTCATATATATTTGAATGATAAATGTACAGCTCTTGATGCTAATTAGAAGGGTTTGGAGATAGAGCACATTGTTCAAAAGTTAAATAAAGAGAGTTACGATATAGTTACAGTTCTGATGGAATTATCTTTGCTTTCAGGCATTTTATATTAACATATACCTTTAAAATATTTGTCATAATACAGCATTTTTTGAGAATTTCATCCTCAATTTAACTATTTCTATCTGAAATGAAACTAAAAGTATATGAAAACTATGAACTGATAATTATTTCTATATGTGAAATATCATCTTCAGGCTGAGAGAAATTACATTGGATTTGATGGAAATTCGTTACTAAAGAAACTTTTTTGACACTTAATAAATAATATATATTATTATGTGCTTCTTTTAACACTTTGCTTATAAAGTAGGTATCACTTATTCTCCTAATATATTATTATTATTATTTCACAGACAACTATTATATCGAACTGTATAAAACTCAAACGAATTTATATCTACTGCGTGTCTTTTTGGAGGGGTAAAGTGAGCATGTTGGTTTGTCACAATGGAAACCATTACCGGCTTATGAATTTTTGATATTTATCGGGCTGGTATTTCACACAACTTCAATTAAGCTGCCTAGAATTCGAATTCAGGACAATAGGAGGTTATACCTATGTTTATTTAAAATGTATTTCGGTTGAAATCGATTTATTTTGCTACATGAAAGCACAAACCCCATTAAATATATTTTTTCCACTACTAGCTGTGAAGTTGACAATTATTGCTTCTTCTAGCCAACTGAGAAGCTGAATTTCTCTAATGGTGGTTGATATTTTTTTCTCTTATCAACTCAATACTGGACAAGTTCAAATATTTTCAGAATAATTCAGAGAGAGAAGTTTAGAACACTTTATTTTCACCCTCCAAATTTTATCAATGTGAGTGTAGTCGTTCAAAAGATACGAGAGGGGGAGAGGACTTTTGAATAGTACTGCATGGTATTGAAGACATTGCGCTCGGGACAAAGCCCTTCGCAAAATAATTTTGGTGCTCGGTCAATAATATTAGTCTCCACTACCTTGGTGCCTTCCAGGACAATATTGTCCAGCCTGTCAGTGACGTTATTCTGGAATGGTTTATACGTTGATCAGAGTCGGCTTGGGTTGTAGTCCAAGAGCTGGCGACGCATTTTGCAAAGGTCCTTCAGGCAAGTTGAAATTGTGAAAAATTGTGTATTATTCGTTCAAATAACTTTTGAAGTTATATTAACTTTGTACAAAAAGCTTTGCATTTCGATCAAATGAGACACTTATATATATATTCAGCACCAACCTTACACCGTCTTTTGTTCATCTATTAATCATGCCAAGAATTCGTTACATTCAAAACGACACCGCGTGAGTACTAAATACGAGAAACAGACAAAGACAAAGCTTTTCGTGTACACCAATTTTGTCTCTTTGCGGCGTTAGATACTAACTAATTGCATCTGAGATGCCCTGCTTCTATTACTTGGCAGCATAGTCGTAGTCGGCGTGGCGTGAGTTATATAGAAAACGCAGTTTGGAGAGCACGTGATACGACTAACAATGATAATTTTGGGGAATGTGATAAAGGAAGTAAAGCGAAAAGTGTAGAGAGGAGTATACATTTGTGAATAGGTGATTTAGAGGTAAAGCAAGATGGAAACTTGAAAGTAATTTCCAAGTATTTCTTTTGATTATATTTACAAATAAATAATGTTTTCCTCTGGGATAAGGAGATAAGTTGGTGCAAATGTTGTCTATACTGACCTCAGGCTTGACTGAGAATTGTCATCAAAGAGCGATCACAATATGAATCGATTTGACTTTATCAAAAACCCGTGGTCGAGATGTGGAGGAAGATTTGTCTAGTTTCAGCCAGCCATCAACGTCTTCAACGCTTAAATTGAAATGTGGTTGTTACGGGGTGGTATTCGACGTGGATCGGCCTCTCAACTGATGGTGTTGCTGGTCACTCGAAGGGTCATCTTACAGGAATAAAACAACTACCCGTAGCACTGGGATACGTTCTATTTATTACTTAAGCTCACTCCTATACATTATACTACTTATTACTTATGAATTGTGATATTCACTCTGAAGTTGACTTCGTACGTGCGACCTTCCTACTTTATTTATTTATTTAACGATTCAACGTTCTTATGATTTATCGAAATTAGGAATTTATGTCTTTTATTTAAATATTATTGTTAACTTAATTATATTGACCAAAAGGCATCACAAAATCATTAAAGAGTGACTGAAAATCGTCGTGGGAGTCGAACTAATATTATAAAAATATGAAATAAGTAATAGCTGACTCTGGCATTTCATTAATCACCTAGATTCATTTTAATTATACGGGTGGTAGTACAATTAGCAAAATACGCGTTACCTTGCTGTTCGAATGGAGTGGGTCCCATGGAAATAGCTCCTAAAAGGGACTCGTAGAGTTGTCGGTGCTCTCAGCGCCGAACTTCTCGAAGGGACAATATACGATCTCGCGAGGCCTGACCGAGAATAGAAGCCGTCATCCTTGTTTATGGGGACAATATGTGTTTAAGGGATAAACGGGAAGAAATTTACGATAAAGGCCTCCGGAAGGCTTTTTCTTGTTTGCTTTCTAATGCTAATAAATTCCCTATGCTGGTAGTTTCGAATACTATGGCAGTGATGGGGTGATGGTAGCGATGAAAGAAACGAACTGTATATCCAGAATTATCGATTCTGGAGGATAAAGAGACTTGATGATTCGACATAAATTTAATTCTTTTCTTATTGGTTTGAATTGTTTCATGACCTGAGGAAAATTCGAAAAAGTTTCAGATATATAAAGAAATATAACAAGTTCTTTCCCAGAGAGTGTAAAACAAATAAAATATCTGCACTTTGTCGCATGAATTTGAAAGTACTTTACAGGGTGTCCCACGACCAGTTAAAACTTTTTGTATATGGCAGAAAACTTTTTTCGAAAAATGCATATTATTTGAGTTATTAATTTTTTTGGTAAAAAATTTGACGGTTGCAGACTTTTACAAATTATTTTTTAAAGCCGATACCCTTGAAGATATGGAATTGGCTTCTGTTCGGTTGCTTTTAGCAAGGTCAGACCTATTTGAATCTATGTTGAGAAATTTTTCATTTCATACAGGGTGTGTATAGAAAGTGTTCAAAGTTTAACTTCATAAATATCAAATTTCTTTATTTTTTCAAATAGAACCACCCGGTCTATTCTATTTTAATGCATTCAGGGGTAAAAAATAAGGCAAATTCATGTATTCTTTCCTATACCTCAAACCTCACCGTTATCCAGATATTAAATGTTTTCTGTAAATTTCTAGAGATGCAGGATTTCTTACTGCAAATTAAGCACATATGTCCTTGTTACAACTTTGTCAGATTTACCATGTATTGAAAGCAAATTTACATAATCTTTTTTATTTCTTAGTGCTTGTATCAACAGGTCAAAATAAAATTTAGACCACGCATCTCTAAGAATTTACAGAAAACATTCAATATCTGGATAACGGTAAGGTTTAGGTATAGGAAAGGATAGATGGATTTGCCTTATTTTTTACCCCTGAATGCATTAAAATGGAAAAAAAACCGGGTGGTTCTATTTAAGAAAATCAAGAAATTTGATATTTATGGAGTTAAACTTTGAACACTTTTTATACACACTCTGTATAAAATGAAAAAAATTTCAACATAGATTCAAATACGTCCGACCTTGCTAAAAGCAACCGAACAGAAACCATTTTTATATCTTTAAGGGTATCCTCGTAAAAAAATAAATTACAAGGGTTTGCAACGGTCAAATTTTTTACAAAAAAATCAATAACTCAAGAAGTATGCATTTTTCGAAAAAAGTTTTCAGACAAAACTATACTAAAATTTTCCGTAGATTTTAAAAATGTACTAATATACAGGGTGTTGTTTCCAAAATAACAAAGTAGCAGTCGACTTCCGGTAGAACCGGAAGTCTGCCATCTTTGAAAATATTTTAGTTAAAAAGATAGTTCCCGAAAACCTAAGCGTAGGAATTTTCATGAATTTACTATGAGTATTTTGCCATATACAGATAGTTTTAACTCGTCGTGGGACACCCTGTATATAAAAAGATATTAGGGATTAACATTATTAAGCAAGTTATTTTTCAATATTATGAGAACAGACTTCACCAAAAAAGTACTCAACCCTCTTGCTGGATGTCCTATAGGATAGGAGACCATAAAATCGAATGAAAGAAGAAGTACCCAAGCCAATATTTGAATTTCGGAAACATTCTGCTATAGGGCATGTCCACGACAAAATTATCAAACAACAAACAACTATGAACCTATATTATATATTATCAAATATGAAAGCTCAACAATTAAAATAACTTTAAAAGTACACTGAAGCGAAGCCAACTAGACTCAAACACGATCTATCATTATAAATCAGCATAACCTCACTATTTTAAGTACCACGTGTTCTGAACGCTTTGTTTATTGTTTTGCCACAGGGATGTTGTCAAAATAGTTTGTGACGTCACGTGGACATGCCCTATACACTGCTTATACGTTTGCAGTATATTAGCGTGTATGTAGGTATTAATTTTCATTAACATACTTGTTGGAAACTTAAGATTTTTCAGCAGCTTTTAGGATAATGTTTACTGCATCAAGTTAATTTGAATTTATTTATTAATTACCTCGGTTCACAGTTTTGCAGCAAACCACAGTAAACTGTACATGTTATCAACTTTAAAATTTAATCTCGCCTTAGAAGAGTGAGCTCTTAATCAGACGTCGGTCATAGAAATTTCATTATAAGGAAGGGTTACTGGAAATATTTATTGAAAGATACACAATAGTGTTCCGCTTTTAGAAGCAGCTCATAAAACCTAACATGCTCATTACAATTATTTGGTATTTAAATATCAGTATGCTTAGAATATATTTTGGTTCCTACGGGATGAAGGATAAGAAGTTTGCTTCTACTATGAATAATATGGGATAATTCTCTTATGAATGACGATGTACTTGAACAAGGCAAGCATATTAATGAATATAGCACAAGGAATATACAGAAAACTTTTGTTTGTTCATTGCATATATAACAGAAATATTTCTAAGGATGTGATATTGAAAGCAGCTCTTTCATTTTAGTAGGTTTGGAGGATTATAATTATTTTACAGTCCAGTCATAAGATGTAACATAACGCTTGATTCAATTGGAGAAAAAACATTATAAATCGATAACATATTACCATGACGCTAAATGGGGATATTGCTTCCAAAACACCAATCTATTGGGATCTCTGTATCTGTAGAGTAGGGAGGGTGAGTGTAGGCTAACAGCACTTAGGCCACATGTGACATATTGTACATCCTTCCGAGGAGTTGTCCTTCTAGGTCATCGTCCATCCTGTCCTTCCCAGGAAGGTGCACAGGTCACTTTATATCGGAAGGTGTAGGCTGAGACGAGCACACACTCTCTGATCGACGATAGCTCCGGACACTCGCATGAGACAAGCCTGACAGTTTCTTTCTGTTTACACATCCTGCATAGAGGTGTGTCCACTAGCACCATAGTATGGAGGTGTTTCCGTAGTTGACAGTGGCCAGTCAGAAATCCTACTGTTAAACGTATTTTTTTCCTGGTCATCGCCAAATATTTCTTCTTTCCCTGGGTCGCCCAGGGTGATCCTAGCAGGACTGCATCCTTTGATTCCATCCCATCTCTCAAAGGATTGAGCATGGGTGTAACGTTTGGTTAGTTCTGCAATTGTCGAAGTCGTTAGGCCGTAGGTGTCACTGGGTCCTAAAATTTCTAGTCCAGCCGCTTCCCTGGCTGAAGAATCGGCATTGCGATTACCTCGTGCCCTTTAATCCACCTCAGGATAATATTGTTATCTGCCGAGGCGTTAGCTGAATCTTGGTCTAGTAATCTAATACTAGCCCCGATATAACACGTTGTCTGTTCAAGGCTAATAGGGCTTGTCCACTATCAGTGCAGATTGTTATTGCAATTGAGATACCAGTCAGTTCTGTTTGAATCAAGCTGGTATTGTTTACCATTCCCCACTTAATCCTTAGGCTTAGTGCTCTCTTTCACAGTCCAGTCATAAGATGTAACCTAAGGCTTGATTCAGTTGGAGAAAAAACGTTATCAATCGATAACATACTTTGACAAAGTTTTGACACCAATTTTATGAGGTAATTGCTTTCAAAAGAACAATCTATTGATGCTGGATCCAAAAGAATGAAGTCTATGTGTCTTCACGTATGTCTTAGTAAAATATAAAAAAATACTTTGACATTTTATGAATGTAAATTTTTCCATCACTATCGTTTGATGCTATGCGAATAGAGGACAACTTATTTGAACTATACAACACTTTATTTTGATTTTATAGTAGACTGGTTCCTTTAAAACGCATTTCCGAACAGATG
Organism: Galerucella tenella; assembly: GCA_910591685.1. Taxonomy (NCBI): domain Eukaryota; kingdom Metazoa; phylum Arthropoda; class Insecta; order Coleoptera; family Chrysomelidae; genus Galerucella; species Galerucella tenella. Next base: position 9,281 of record CAJUYH010002857.1, read on the forward strand.
ACTGAGTATTTGATGAAAGCTATTGTTAAATCATTTGAAAAAAAAAACCAATCGCACAACGATACCGATGTGAGCTGTGTGAGCAGGTTACAGATTATCGAGTTTTTTCCACCATCGAGTAACATCGGCACCGGCTTTTCAACGAAAAACAAATAGAATGAACGATATTTTATTTTACTGTACAAAATACATACCATACTCGTGCCACATGACAACACAGACGCAACATCAATAAAACTCATTGGAAAAACATTGTTGTGAGGTTATTTCACTGGAAAATGGAATCTATTAACCCAAATATTTTCCATTCTCGCAACACTTGCTACTAGAATCCTTCTATATGGTTGGAATATACTAGCACTATACAGATACAGATAGGTATTCTAAATACCTTTCAAAGGAGGTGTCACTTGCCATAAGGTCCCAGTTGCCTGGTGGCGTCACCGATGCCCATTATGTCACCTGTTACCACTCACAGAGAAGCTTACAATTATCATCAGTCTAAGTGTCAGCGTTCAAAAGAAAGGACTGTAATGACCTCCCTAACTGATCTAAGATCGAGTCTATTCTAGGTAATGGAAATTTATCTGTGACTATTTTCTTGTTTAATTGCCTGTAATCTATACAAAGTCTCCAAGACTTCTCTCCATTGATTGCCTTTTTGGGTACGAGTAAAACTGGACTGTTATAATCTGAGATTGAGGATTCAATTATACCTTGATCTAATAACTTGATCATTAAGTTCTGAAGATTGAGAATGTGGCGTACGATAATTTTTAATATATACTGGAGTATCATCTTTTATCAATTACTTTTGCTCATAAAAATTATTATGCGTTAAAATGTCATTTTTCAAAGCAAAAATATCTGAAAAATTTTCGCAAAGATTTATTAGCTCATCCCTTACGTATTCTGGTACCTCTAAATTCATTTTCTTAATTCTTTCACCCTATTCTTACTTTCGTTCGCCACAGTGTATACATGAAATAAATTTAAATCCAATATTTTAATATTGTTTGTATTTATCGACTTGCTTTCATAATTTGTATTTAAAATTCTGACATAAGGATTCGTTTTTGATATAATAGATCTTGCTATAAATATTCCTGGTAATAATTCTTGTTGCTCAACAACTTTCTCCTGTCTTAAATTTTTGAAACTTTCTACCAACCGATAGACCTCACATCTAGGCGTTATTGCTATAGTATCATATTCAGGATTATCAAAAATTTCTTATGTTACTGTATTCCTAGATTTGTGATCTATGTATAATTTTAATTCTGAATAATCTAAAATACAATTATAATTTCTTATACATTTATATAAACATTCCCATTAACATTAACCCTAATATTAATAGTAATTGTTAAAACAGTGTCGTTTGCATGTTTATACGACAAGTCAAGTTCATCGTAAGTAAATATAAATAATACTATTTATATTTATTTCACGCTCTGAACTTGACTTCGTACGTGCGACCTTCCTACTTCTTATTTATGTAACGATTCAACATTCTTATGATTTATTGAAATAAGCTTCAAGGGAATTTATGTCTTTTATTTAAATATTGTTGTTAACTTATTTTATTGACCAGGATGCATCACAGGAAAATACCTTTCATTTGGTATACCCTGTATTTGCACATATTTTAAATTGAACAATTTTGTTCAACAAAAGATTTTTGTCAAACTTTATATGATTGCATTGTCTTCTTTCGTCCATATATCACCCAACACTTCACTTGATTATAATTTGTAATGGAAGGCTTAAAACATTTTGGCGATAACAGCCTCACCGGCAGCATCCATTGCTCTATTAAGTACTGAATTGATTGAAATTGCGGGGAGTATTTAAATGAATGATTCTGGAATTTCTGCATTGCCACTGCTTTTTGTTCGAATTAATTTGGCAACGTACAAAGTTACTCTCTTTCGGTTCAATACCTTTCAAATTAAATTTGTTGTGGATTGTGTCACTAACTTTAAAAAAAATGATCAATTTAAAAGCTCAACATACTTTGGAATAACATCCTTGGAGATCAAATCATTTTTAGAAACTTTGGATTTGAATATTTGCTTTAAAACTGATAATAATTTATCCACATTCATCAAAAACAACAAATCTGTATCTTCAAAATTAAACAAATTGGGGGCTTTTAAATTAAAATTTGGTAATGACAGCTGTGATAAAATTTATATAGGTAGAACTTTTAGGAATTTCAAAACTAGAATTTCAGAACACAATGACAACCAAAAATTGGATTTCAACTTCTCAAATCCAAACCAACACACTTTCGATTTAATTTTGGAATTTTTATATAGAACCTAAGTCACTCAAATTAAACCTTTTAGAAGCTTTTGAGAAAAATGAAAACAAATATTCAAATAATTTTCTTAACGACCGAATAGATATATGAATCACTCTCACTTAATAAACCTATTTACCTAGAAAGGTTCCAGTAAGATTGTTGTGAATGAATTTACAGTTAAACTTGTTAAATACTTCAGTTAATTCCATATTTATACACTTTTTGCTTTTTATTTCCATGTAGATAGATTATAATATCCGTAAAATGCAGTATTAAGGCACTGTTTAGAATAAATATTTTTCATTTTATCTCCACTCGTTTGAGAAAGCTACTGTGTTAGCGAAACGAGTCACAACTTTAAGCTGAACATAGGTTCAAATATAAAGTAGATTTACACAAATTAAACTGTTTCATTTCATCGTTTAGAGAAAAAAATATTGACAACGTGAATTTTAATAGCAAAAGTAATAAATAAAAATGAAATATCAGTTATAGTGCCATTATCAGCCCATTTCGATAACATTTATTGGTCGATTGCTTCCGAAAGCGAAGATTGAACGTCAGGACGCCCGACCGGCCCCATTAATGATGACATTCTTGGCACAACTTGCATCTTTACCCAGGGGCGCCTTAAAAATTGAAGTGAATATACACTGTGGGCCGAAATGAAGGCGTACATTTTTTAATTGAAAATGTTTTCTTTTGGTTTTCGGGCGATTTATTTTCTTTTTGCAGGGCTAATAACCTAACATGTCCTCAACATGTCTGTACATTTGGAAGCAAAAATAATGTACAGGGTCGGAGTTATAAAAAAAATTATATAACAGTGCATTTGAGCTCGTTGCAAATGAAAACTGTTTTAGATATAATTGTATCAATATGCTTTTTCGGTAGATAAACTATCCAGAACACTTCACTGTCCATGACATCCGCAGTGTCAGGACTAGAAGGAGTAGAAATAATTTATCAGTGCATTTTTTGTTATCAACAAATGCCCAGAATTCATTCAGATTATTTATGATTCCTTCACATGTCTACAAGATGATTATTGCTAATAAAATTTTATTTAAAGCTAACATTATAGTAAATTCTCCTCTAGCTCAGATACTTCTTTTTCTTATAAATGTCCACGTGAAAAAAATTGTCATTTTCATGGAGTCACCACACTTCTCGTTAGTTAAGAGTGATTTTGAAATTGAATTAAGCTTAAACAGCCGCACGTAACGCACCGATAGACTTTCCCCTGCGCATCCACCAAAACAGAGGATCAATCATCCACGAATGGCGGTTAGGAAATCTTTTTATCGGCCGATGTGCCGCAAAATAGTTTGATGTTGAAGAGGTGTCGCGTTAAAAGAAAAATGAGATAATAATGTTGATAAATATACGAGCGAGAACGTCGAGATTTGTGTTAATAACGCTGTGAAAGCAAATATACGGGAATTCTTTTTTGGGTTTTGTTAGCCGGCCATTTATCATAGAAACTGTGTAAGACTTGAGACAATATTTGTTCTCAGGATGGTAACTGTTTGATGAAATTTGTCAACCATCGGTACTGAGTAGATTCAAGTGACATTTGTGGAATCTAGTCACAAATTTTGACAGTTAGTTCATTCATATGAATGAAATAATACATTTTTAACTCTCAGTACCACTTGAATTTGAATGGCATGTTGTTTTTGATGTTAAAGTGGTACATGAGGAATGCATCTGAATAGATAGCATCAATAAGTTGACTATTCCAACGAGGTAAAAGAGAAAGGAGAAAAGTTAAGCGTGGTAGTGATTTAACCAACTTTCGATGGAAGTCGCCATATTGAGAAGTCGCATTAGTGGCAATAGTCATCAATTCTCGTGTCAAATTGAAAAGCCACATTGAAAAAAATAGTGATTTTCAGTATTATAAAGGTTATTTATGAGTATAAGTATGAATTTAAGTTGATATCGAGTTGTACAATAGTGTTTGGAGACTGCTTTTATCCAATAAATACCTACCACCTTAAAAAGATGCATATGAGAGTTTTATGTTTCCCCCAATTAAATAATGTAATGTACACCTCTGGTTTTTATACGCTTTAACGGAAGTCGGCCATATTCAGAAGCCACTTTGGTCGATGATTCTTTATACTGTTATGTTCTCCTCTTTCTTTTACCTCGTTGGATTATTCTAATAGTTTGTAGTGGAAATTCAACGATTTTCAATATTCAGCTAAAGTATTGGGTGGTAGTAGCCTTATTCTACCAGTTTTTCACATGAAGCTCGATAATGGAAACGGAATTTTATTTTATTTGGAATAATGAAGCCTCTATTTGTCATTGGTCTATACTGGTTATCTATCCCTTAAAAAATAAAATAAAGGTTAACAATATAAGCATTCTCATCGCAATAATGAAGATACAAATTACTTTATAAAATATGCCACTCACTTCCTTTTATCTACAAACGTTCGAAAACGTCCCTTACTTGTGAGTAAGTACTGTATTACTATGATCTATGACAGGTTTATTGTAATGTTTTCCATGCATGCACTTCTCTTTTCCGTATCTCTATTTTAATCTGTGTCGTGTGTTTGTTTTTTTTAGCAAAAAACATCAATAGTTAAAATAAATAGTGAACAATGCTTGTTTTCTTGCTGCAATAATATTTTTGCCCGTCTGACTGGAATATTTTATATGATTTTGACAATAGTATTCCGTATTTTTGTTATGCAGAACAAACAATAGGTAATATACAACAACAAATTTTCTCTCTGTATTATAGCGGCTGTGATCAGATAAAATGATTTTGTGCATTATTCACTTAACAATTTAAATATCGACTATGCGTTTTGTTGTTTTTTCTTTATAAACATCCTGCCAAGAAAAAGTTATTCAGTTAGGTATATAGCGCCTCGAATTAATTCCACCCCTGAACCTATTCTTTCTACGCAATGTGGAATTTGTTGGGGTTTCATAGAAAGAACTTCTTGCTCTCCTACTGAGTGTTTGCCCAGGTGAAGTCTTTTCGGCAAGAAAGTGTAGCATTCATTTGATGCTGCAAAATTGTTGGTTGAGTTCTCCATGCCATATGGGAAACCAATAAGAATTTTGAGTTGGTTTTTTCCTTAGGAACTGTATTTAAGTTCCCAAAAAATATTCTGGAATGAATCAGTCATGGAAGGCGTTATTGGAGATATGCTCTATTTTTTTCCTTCTTTCCACAGAATGGTTCAACAAGCCAGGGTTGGCACTCCACTCTTGTCTAGCTCATCAGCTATTTAATTTCCTTGCTCACCATCATGTCCGGGTTTCTCCTAGTTGGTTCAGTTTCCCTGGACAGTTCCAAATTATCTTCGAGTTGATATAATTATAAGAAGCTTCTTTAAAATTGAATGGAAGGGAAATAAATGCAAATAAAACAAAAATAATGATGATAGCAAAAAATCAAGAAAGGTTGAATATTATAATTAACGAAAGTATAATCCAACAGGTTACCTACTTAAAATACTTAGGAACAACAATTGACAGCACTGGTAAACAAGATAGGGCTATTATGGAAAGAACAGGAAAAACCATAAAAACTTACCACTTGCTGGAATCTGGATTTATTAATAAGAAGGGAAATCTCAAAAATAACCAAAATGACAGTTTTTAAACCGATACCCACTTATGGCAGCGAAACGTGGGTATTGGACCAAAAAATGAAGAGTAGAATACAAGCTATAGAAATGAAATACCTGAGATCTGTGAAAGGAATAACAAAACGGGATAGAATAAAGAATGTAGACATAAGAGAGGAGCTAGAAATAAAGTCCATGCTAGATTATATAGAAGAAGGACAACTGAACTGGTGGGGACATCTACAGCGAATGGAGGATACTAGACTAGCTGAAAATGTATGGGAAACAAAGGTGATTGTTAAAAGAGGCAGAGGTAGACCCAAAGAATGCTGGTATAACAACATAGCCAAAATATTGGAGGAAAAAGGATAAACAATTATAGAAGCAAAACAAATTAGCGAAAAATGGGAAAGAATGGAAAATTTTTATTGAATCTTGAGATTTTGAGCAATCTTCCTACACCGGAAGGTAGAAAGGAATTTGATTATATATTATATATTTTTTCAGAAACCGAAATAATTATCATGTACCAAATAAGTTATTCAAGTATTCAACGAAATGATAATCATGTAGGCTCACGAATTACCATTATTCGAAGCGAGCTGGCTTTATACTTAACACACTCCTTATCAGCAATTTAGAGCAGTAGGTGTATCAGTAATAAAAACAAATACCTTTCGTGACCAACAACATACGGCACAGCTAACAATGAACTTTACTTTTAATTACTCTGCACGTTCGCGTGCTATTAAAAGACAAGTTCTACGTTGTTATCTCTAATTTCGTATAATTATCATTATCAATATCACTATCTAATTATTAATTTTGGCACACGACACCTCTCAGTGGCGGCTCGTGGTGAGTATTTTTAAGGTGTTTTGCAATTTTTGAAAAAAGTTCACCTTGTAAGGGGGATATCTACGTCGTTGGTCGGGGTAGTTTAAGAGAAGGTCTTTTCATAAATCTTGAGTTTTCATTCAGATTTGAAGTTTGCTATAATTTTTCCATCAACATTCAATAAGCTCCTTCGTGTCTCTGATTGGTAACACCCTAGATTATACCAAACCAAACTACTTTTCATTATAAACCCATGTGTGTATGTGATGGTATAAATTTGGCAGCAACTACTTCCCTGTTTTAATTACTGTGTGAATAATTTGATGGATTACTTCATTTTGATCGAATTACTTAAACTTTTAGCAAGCAATTGAGTCACGAACACTACTTGGAAACTTTTCCAGAAAATCAAATGACAAAATTAGTTCGATTCCTTCAAAATTGAGATCATGCCTCTCAAATACGAAATAACAGATCTATGAAACTTTGTCGAAGTTTCGGAGTAGAAAAAGTATTCAGAAAACCATTTAAAAGGATTAAAGTTTGAAGAATACTCTCTCGAATTTCAATGACTTGGAAAGGAAAATTATATGCAAGTATTTTTATATCGAATAAAAGTGAATGTGATAACTGTTTTCTATAGACTGTTCCATTTTACACCCACAATATTTAAAATTGCTTACAGAGGTAGGTAGTTGGGATTTTGGCTTTATGTATCCAATAAATTGAAAAACTAGTATAGATTCATGGTTGAAACAGTTAAGAACAAGTTTTGAAAGGCATCGTCATCTGTAATTTTTATACCACAATCTCTAGCACCCTACAGAGAATAAACCAGTCTTAAACCGTGTTAATATTGAAAACCTTGAAAACGGAGGTCCGATTCATCTTCTTGGCAGACCTGATCTTATCCCTGTCCATGTTTATCGAAGCTTCTGCTTGTTATTAAAGGACATTCGATTGATAATTTGACTTGACTGTTTCCAAATACAAAAGCGCAAAAAGTTATCTCTACTCTATACAATTTTATAATTCTTATTATTTAAATGATTTTTCTCTCAAATCCCATCTCGTATTTTCTACCTCTCTGATTCCGTATTGTTTGTATTAACGACTCTTTTGCATTCCCTAATGAACGTCCCATTTTTAAACTTCAATTATGAATAAATCTATTAATAACCACTAGAGCAAAGAATTTCTACTATGTTCGTACCTTAATTGCTATTAATTATTTAATTGCAACGCTGCTAATTCCGCTCAAATGATGTCTTCAGTATATTGATGTATCATCTGTTCCATTTGCTAGGTCAGGAAGTATGCTATACTATTCAAACTCTTAAGCTGCGTCCACATTATGGATCGACAATGTCGGGCGACCATCCACATACCATACCATTCGACATAATGTGGACGCGACTTTACAGTTATACAGGGTGGTCTTTAAGCAATTGTGGAAGTGATTCTCAACCTCACCCCTCCACAAATGGTGGTGGAAAGTGTTGCAGATAGAACAAGATACAGATACAGACAATATTAATGAAGGATAAAGAAGACAGATGATTATCATAATGTCGGATAGTCAAGCAGCGATTGAAGCACTGAGCTCTTGTGTAATCAGTTCCAAAATGGTGTGGGAATACCTAGACAATCTCAATAAACTAGGCGAGAACAATATAGTCACCTTACTATGGATTCCAGGACAAACTGGAATAGAGGGAAATGAAATAGCAGATGAACTATCAAAGAGGGGGACTGAAATACCTTTCTGGGGGCCTGAACCCTTTTGCGGAATTAGCCCCAATGTAATATTGGGAGAAATAGGTAAAGCCGAGAAAAAGAGAAGATCTGACCATTGGAAAGATCTAGTAGGGCTTATACAATCAAAGACTCTTCTGGGTGACTACAACCTGTTGAGATCAATTGATTGCATAAGTCAAAGTAAAACTGCGCTAAAAGTCTTAACAGGGATCCTAACGGGACATTGTCGCCTGAATGGGCACCCAAAAAAGCTCAAAATAGTGGAGGAAGAAGAATGTAGATTTTGTGGCATGGAAGAAGGAACCTCCATCCACATACTTTCCAACTGCACAGCACAGCAGTATCCTAGAGCACAGCACCTGGGAGATTACTGGATAGAAGAGGAACATTTACCTAAGTTGAAGCTTGCAGACATCCTAAAATTCCTCCGGGAAATAGGACTAAAGGAACTACTAGTTTTTGAGACTTTCCCCAGAAACTGAGTAGAAGTAAGGTGGCACAAAAGATTTTTCAGGTCTCAGTGGATGTCACACCAAAATACATACAAAAGTAATTGTACATAGAAATGCAATGAAGTCTTCACTTTTAAATTTAAATTAGCTTTAATAAAATGTTGATATTAAGAGAGATACAGGGTGCTAAACATCCGAAGCTTCACCCATAATTTTTGTGCTAGAGAAGTCTAGTTGCCAGGAAAGTGATGTTTTCCAGGTCTGTCTTTCAATTCAATTTGGAATCAACTGAATATCTGAACGATAGGGGGCCTGGGGAGAAGATCTCCCAGGTGGCGGCCCTGCTGCTGTAGTGTTATTCAATGACTGAGAAAAGCTGAGACGAAAGAGTAATTTCTTCTGATTGGAATAGCGTTATTACGAGCTTTCTCATTTTCGATTATAATTCTATGCACCTGGAAGTTAAATTAACATATAAGTTTGTTGAGAGAATAATATACAAATATGATTATACAAAAGAAATGATAATACGAAGATGGAAAATTGCATTCAAAAATTTCATAAGGGGTTTACTTCTTTTAACCTCCCGGTCGAAATTGAATTATCTCTTTCACATTTTCATGCGCCCGAAAAACTTATAAAAACTTTCTCTACCGTCGGAATATCAATTTGCTACAATATATATCCACCTAATAAGAATATTCGAGTAGCGTTCCACGAATATGTATATGAAATGATGTCTACTCCTTTAATTTTGTAGTTCGTGAAAGTCAGCTAGAATATTGAATAGACGACCAAAAAGTCGATGGAATTGCTTCTGGCGCAAATGGAAGTTATTGCATGGCAAATGACTTGCATTCTATTTGTCTAATTACAACTTTTAATTTTTTAAACAGACGTTGCTAAATTTTTAAGTCAAGAAAACATTGTTGTATTCTGTGTAAAATTTTTTTGTTTATAATTGCAAAGCGCTTTCGGATATTAAGCCATCTTCAGTGCGATACCTGCAAGTAAGTAATAATAGTTGGAAATATGTGAAATAAGAAATTAGTAAAGAATTACTTACTCGTCTTTTGAACATTTTTAATCTTAATATCTCCAGCGACTACACGTGTTGGTAGAGTGGAAATTGAAGTGACACTACTTCAATTCGAAATTAACAAATGACAAGTGACAATCTAAGTGGACACAGAACTCAAGCCATCCAACATGAGTATGGGAGTAACATTGTTACAATTATGTGTAAATGTTGATATTAAAGAAGCATTTGAATTTGCAAAAATTGTTGTGAATCAAGTAATTTGGTAATGTCCCAAAACAAATATGTGAATTTCCTAAATAAAAATTGTAAATAATAAATAAATTTGATATTAAGGTCTAATAAGAACCCATCAAATCGTAAGATGCCGAAAAAGAATAAGGGTCTAATGAGAGCCCATTTCCAAATCTAATTCAAAATAGAAAATTTACACATAGGTCAAAAGAGATTCCAACAGCACATAAATTAAATACAAAACTATAAAATATTTGTATAAATCAATGAAAGTAATTATCTGAGAACAATTCCAAATAACAAATTTTAATGAATAAACATTGTAATCTGGTAGTCTCTCACAACAAAAAACAAATCATCTAAGCCGAGGAAAGAGATTTGATTAAAGTCTAATGAGAACCCATTATTCAAATCTAATTCCAAAAACGAAAAAGATTATGGGTTTACGAGAACCCCTTACCAAATCTAATTTAAAATAGATAACCAATCAATAGTCAAAAGAAACACTTTCAAGCCTTAGACAAACCAAACAAATAGAGTTGTCACCATTATTGAGACACTGATACTTTCCTACTATTTTTAAAAGAAAAATAGTATATTAAACATCAAGGTTGTGAAGACTGTTTTTATTGACCGAGCGGAATAAGGTGCGAGGTGTATAAAAATGTCTTCAACACCATGGTGTATATACAATTTTTTTCACAACTAACCAAATTTGAAACAAAAATTTGAAATAGTTCACAAACGCACCACGAGAAGCGTTTATTTCGTCGTCTGACTGACAAGTACACTGTCAATTTTCGATACATCATCAGTCATTTTTGGTTGAGCGCGAACTTTAAACAAATGGCATTTTTATTGAATAGATGAGGCTTTTACTTGATGTAGATCCATAGTAAATTATGTAATCAAATAATTTCAGTTTGTTAAATCTACATTATATTTAACCTTGAAGTTTTGATGCGTTTCGCTAACACAGTAGCTTTTTCAAACGAATGGAGGTATAATGAGAAACTTTCAATTTATACAGTGCCTTAATACTAAATTATACGGATATTTAACAATAAAATTATAATCTATTTACAAGGAAATGAAATGAATTTGTCTAAATATGGGATTACAAGTTTACCTGGAAACTCATTCACAACCATCCTGCAGGAATCTTTCTAGGTAAAAAGATTTAATGAAGGAGAATTGTTAATATCAAGTTGATCGTTAAGCAGATTATCTGAATATTTGTTATTATTTATCTCTAGGGCTTCTAAAAGATTTAATTTGAAGGATTAGGTTCTATGTATATGCAAAATTTCAAAATTTGAATCGAAAGAGTGTTGGTTTGCTAATAAATGATTTGAATAGTTGGAATCTGATTTTTGGTTGTCATAACTACGTTTGTGTTCTGAAATTATAGTTTTAAAATTCCTAAAAGTTCTACCTATATAAATTTTATCACAGTCGTCATTACCACATATTGATTTATAAACTCCTGATTTATTTAGTTTTGAAGATTTGGATTTGTTGTTTTTAATGAATTTGGATAAATTGTTGTCGGTTTTGAAGCAAATATTCAAGTCTAAAGTTTCTAAAAATGATTTTATTTTTAAGGATGGTATTCCAAAGTAAGTTAAGCTATTTAAGTTAGGCATTTTTATTCAAATAATTTTATCTCGATAGGTAATTTCAAGCAGCAAATATGTTATAAAGACAATCTGCTGGGTATACAAAATTATGTTGCACAAGTTTTTTGTAGAACTACTATCCCTGAATTCTCAAAATATTTGAATTTGTCCATTATTGACCAAGGTTAATAATAGAAAATTATTAATCACTACTAGAGAAATTTAACTTCTCAGTTGGCTAGAAGAAGCAATAATTCTCTACTTCACAGCTGGTAGTGGGAAAACTATTATTTTCTTCCCACAATATTAATGTTCGTCTGAATTTTACTTTAAACTCAAATGCTTGTCCACCTTTGATCCTTTTCTGAAAACCCAAAGGGCATGGACAGCATCCGCCGTGTATCTTAGCCTCTTACACTGAGGGGCATCGAACGTAATACGAAACGTTTCTCAGACATGCACGGTCCACTGGTATAACACGCCTTTAGGCCGCCATAGACTTCCTTTGTGTATTCCGAGAAAGAGAGAAATCACGTGACTTGAGTGATAAAATTAGAACCTTTGGTTTGTAGCTTCCTTTGTAGATTTTTTTTTTGGAAAAATATAAAATATACATGGTGTCCTTATTAAAACGAGCCACTGAACAGATGATAGCTGGTTCAAGTTGAACTTCTCATCTGACATTTGCAAATTTTGATTTTGCTTGAAATGATTATTAATGATAGAATATTACTTGAAATAATATCCCGTTAGTATCATATCCTACTAGGAATGTTGGAAATTTTGTTAATAAAACGTATTTGTTGTTAACTTTTTCGTGAGAAATCAGTATTTTTGTATGTAGGTTAACAACAATTCCAACAATAAATCACGACAGATACTGAAAAAAACTTATAATGTCATCCTGATAATGAAGTAATCGATTATTGGACATTTCTTCTTTTACATTGGTGACCAAATTTGAATACATTCTGCCGATAATTTCTGTGCATTCAGACACCCTATACAGGGTGTCCCAGGAGTTCGTACCAAAAACTTGGGAGGTGATAGAAAGAATAAAAATAATGATGGTATTTTATATAAAATTTTTTCTTTGCGCCCTTCGTAAACGAACTATAGGGCTCTAAAGTTGGGAATGAAAAATGGTTTTTTATTTACAATTATCAAATAACTGATTGGAAATTGGTAATATCTCGCCCGTTAATAAACACCATAATAGACAGCCTAAGTGCTCACGTCACAACTGTGGGCGGAGCCTGGACTGGTTCCAAACAAACTCTCTTTCTATGTAAAAGTCCCATTAGGAATTTTTTATTTAGTGTTTTCAATGTTAGAAAGTGAAAATAAGACACCTACTTTCCATATTGTGTTAGAGGAACGTGCCTTTTAAGTGTTTTTGTATAGGTTTTTGCCAAGGTGAGTTAATTTAATTACTGAATTAAGTTGAAAACTTTTTGAGGTTATGTTGGCTATTTTATTTTATTTGAAACCATCTAAACTGTATTCTGTATTCTTAATTTCTATATTCTATTATTTTCAGATGTCTTCAAAACATGTCTTAAAGCTTTCTTTGTCCACAAAATGACAATCACAATCTCTCGCAAATTGAGTGGGTTGTTTATCTTTTCGCCTGTGAGTAAATAAAATATTTTAATAAAACATTCTTTAAAAATGATAATAATTACTCTTTCTTCACCTTATAAGAGAAATCCGTTTGTTTCTCTCAGCCTGGTTTGTTGGAAACCGAAAAAATTTGCAGGTTTGCTTTGCACTGTAATGCTTGCAATCTGGCACAAAGCACATTACCATAGTGTCTTAAAAGCTCTAAAAATATATTCAGTTGAAGTCACAAACTGAATAATAATATACAGATATAGATAGCTTTATTCAAAATAGGAAAACCTAACTTACATACAATTATATTGTACCTACATAAGTTTGAAGTATATGTTACATGTACCTATATAATAAATGTATAAATAAACAAATACATACCGCATTTATCACAATTAAAAAAAAAACACTAAAAAAACAATAATCACATACATTCCAATCTTCAACAATTTATAATTCTAGGTTCATCGTTTAACTGAATAGTTCATTAATACTCTTGTAAATTGTGGCAAACTTTATGAATCTTTTATTTCATTTGGTAGCTTGTTATAGATAGTCAATAAACCCTCTAAATATTAATGTTTTTGTATTAAACGTTTTAGTTTGAATGTTAATATGTAAGTGGTTAGTTCTAGTATTATATTTATGTATTTGACTGTTATAGGTTATATATTTGTTAAAAAACATTGGCAAAAGATTGTGCAATATTTTATAAATGTAGGTTAATGTCATATAAATCAGCCTCTTTTCAATCGATAACCACTCCAATGTTTCCATCACCAAAGATACTGGGGTCAGCCTTCCACATCTTTATACAATTCCAGTGCCCTTAATTTGTTTAAATCGAAAGTATACAGTAAGGTAGGACAGTATACAAAGTGCGGCTGTATTATGGTTTTATACACTGTTATTCTAGAGTTAATACTTGAATGTTGCGATACTCTGGAGTAAAAGTACCTATAATTTCTTTAAAAATGTTTTTTGTATGTAACTAAAATGACTATTAAAATTTAAGTGATTATCAATCATAAAACATAGTAGAAATTATCCAAAAACCTATCACCAAAACATAACCAACATAACCTCAAAACGTTTTCAACTTAATTTATTAATTGAATTAACTCACCTTGGCAAAAACGTATACAAAAACACTTAAAAGGCACGTTCCTCTAACACAATATGGAAACTAGATGTCCTTTTTTACTTTTTAACGTTGCAAACACTAATTAAAAAATTCCTTATGGGACTTTTACATAGAAAGAGAGTTTGTTTGGAACCAGTCCAGGCTCCGCCCATAGTTGTGACGTCAGACTTAGGCTGTCTATTGCACACTTTTTGGCGTGATATAGAAGTCTACAACATACTTGTGAACTCAGGTTAAATGGTGGATGCGCCATTTTTTTGTAAGTAAAACTTTTTTCAGTTACAATTTTATGTCGCACTGCACACCTATTGGCGCATTCACATTTATTTTGAATGTACGATTACATGAAGCATCCTGTATTATTAGCAAATTATTAAGAGATTGGTGTAATTTTCTTAAACCGTTTTGACTTTTTCGATGTTAATTACTTGGTTACTCGTTTTTTCCAATCTGCTAATGTGATGTAGTTATTCATTTTTCAGGATTTTTACTTTTATTAGTAAGTAATGTTCGTTTTCAATAAAGTTCTCTATAGTTGAGCAAAGTAAAAGTTTATATTTATAAATGTAGACTGCACCAGTTTATTAATAATTTGCTAATAATACAGGATGCTTCCTGTAATCGTACATTCAAAATAAATGTGAATGCGCCAATAGGTGTGCAGTGCGACATAAAATTGCCCGTATCTCTTAAACCGTTAATGTTATCGGGATGTCACAAGAGGACTTGATATCTCTAAAAATGTTTACAAAAGCCAATTATTGCATTTATAACTGGAAAAAGTTTTAATTACAAAAAATATGGCGCATCCACCATTTAACTTATTCGGTACCTGAGTTCACAAGTATGTTGTAGACTTGTATATCACGACAAAAAGTGTGCAATTATGGTGTTCATTAACAATTGAAATATTACCAATATCCAATCAGCCATTTGATAATTGTAAATAAAAAACCATTTTTCATTCCCAACTTTAGAGCTCTATAGTTCGTTAACGAAGGGCGTGAAATTTTTTTTTAAATGGAATACCATCATTATTTTTAGCCTTTCTATCACCTCCCAAGTTTTTGGTACGAACTCCTGGGACACTCTGTATAGGTACGTTGATCGCTTAGCCTATTTCCATAGAAATTAACTGAATATATTTTTAAATAGAACAGTAAATATCAAATTATACAAAATGGCCAACAAATAATCAGCTACGAGTGAATATGGGATAGCAGGTGGTGATAAAACTCTGCAATAACCATAAATAATATCCCGATTTCGCTATACGGACATTTCCAAAGCACGATTCACAATATCCAAAAGGTACGTAGGGCCAAGATATCTTCATTATGTGGATCTGAATTCAGTAGGTTGCTATAGCTGATAATGATATCCTTCCGGACTCTGTACACTAATAATATAGTCAAGATAAGCCGCCCTTACTCCATTCGATTATAACTTTACTTGAATTGCAATAACCTGCTAATGGCCTGGTGCTTTCGGAATTCCCGTCACATAGACGTGGTATAAAAATGTGACACAGTTTCTGATTTTTTACACGACTGAAAGGGATTTGTCTTGATTGATGATACTATTTATTATCTTTATTATCCCCAGACTTTTGAGTTCAGCATCGATTCGTCATCGTTTTTCCTAAATCGTTATGAATGTTTAAAAATTACTTAATCTGAGACAATACATTTCTTCTATGATTGATACTAGAAAAAAAATATTTTTGGAACTTTAGTTCTTAACGTCAGGTTATGTTTGAGCGACCAGGGGTCGCGACGCAAAAGATCTGACCGTTACGTTACGTTGCTTCGTTATGTGCCTTGCTTACGTGCGTGTGCTCTCTCCTGAGTCTCTCTCTCGTTTACGAAGCAGCGATTCATATGGTTCGGCCGGGAATCGAACCCGGGCCGCCCGCGTGGAAGTCGAGTATTCTACCACTGAACCACCGATGCTATATTAAAATTCTATGCAAAGCTGGTATTTGCAGTGCTGGTGATCTACTTGAATTTGTTCGGATGAATGTTTACTATTATTTCCATTATTTTTTTTGCGCGATTGATCTTTTTTGTTTATTTACAGCATCGGTTGTCAGGACGGTAGGTTGTGTTTACTGGTTTCTAAGTTTAACACGTCGGTAAGTGATTTACTTACCGTTCAGACGTCGAAAAGTAATAAATAGCATAAAAACAATTTCACCAAAATGCAAAATATATTTTAAACTGATCGAGAAGTATAAATGTCACTTTTGACATTTTGTTCATTTCGAAGAAATTTAAATTATCTCATTCGGAATTTATTTCAATACGATCGCGCAAAAAATGGTATAAGCATCTCGAACGTTAAGGGTAATTACAACGTTTTCATGTAGATTCCTCTCGTAAAATTGGAGAACATGATATGAGGATTGAGGGGTCTA
The DNA here is from genome assembly GCA_910591685.1 of Galerucella tenella. Lineage (NCBI taxonomy): Eukaryota > Metazoa > Arthropoda > Insecta > Coleoptera > Chrysomelidae > Galerucella > Galerucella tenella. The sequence goes on from CAJUYH010002857.1 coordinate 26,301, forward strand.
TCACATTCACTTTTCGAAATACAAGGTGTTGAAATTTTGAAAACTCGAATGTTTTACTTCGATAACTTTAAAATGGATGGATAAATTGATTCGACATTCGGCAGGTTATTTTTAAATGTAAAAGGGCATATTTTGATGGAAATGGTAGTATGTGCAACTAGTGTGGATATGGACGATCCACACGAGTAGAACAGCATATTTTTTCTACGACCCACTTAAGAAAAAATCTAGGAAATAAAAATTTCCATAAACTGTAATATAACTTCAAATTGAAAATTTAACAATTAAATTTTATATTTCCACTAATTTTTTTGTGGTAAACGTACAGTTCTTGAATGTCCAATTTGTATAATGCTACGGTTTCCCTTTTTAAATATACGATGCTGTTATAAGTAGATGTTGCCAGTCGGACTCCCTCAAGAAGGGTACCGTACCATTATCTATAATAATGATTATTCTGCTAAATATTCAAAACGTCTACCTGTTGTCGTTATTAAAATCAAGCAGAATAATTATTTAAAAATAAAATTAACAATGAAAAAAAACTTCTTCACGGGGAATCGAACCCGGGTCTACCGCGTGAGAGTCTGGTTTGCTTACTACTCAACCACCAACGAATATGCAAATGATTTATCTATAACGTCAGATGTATAACATAATTTTTGCTTAAAAGTAACCAAAGTTCCTACCGTGTGTCCCGCGAGACGTTCTACCTTTTAATTTATAATATTATTTTTTTTATGTAGAAATTAAACATTGAGGATCATGTCAAGGTATTATACTATTTCAATGCCTTACAAATTTGGAAATCACTTTTCTGAAAAGCAACATCCACTTCTCGGACTATAATTGTTTCCAGCTAAAATGCTGCTCTCAATCCTCGGTGGATATGGGTCCCGATCTAACTGTTTTGTTGCCCTGGATATTTTACAGTCTAACTAAACCCATTCTTTCTTATCCCATTATCACTAGGTGTAATGGAGGAAGCCCAAATAAGGCTTCTAGTGCTGCTGTACTCGTCTCTACAATAAATAGAAATTTTCACAACGAAGGGCCATTATACGTTTCTCAAATCTACATTTGTTATCTAAACTAGACTTACATTTGTGGAGTATTTTTCAACACCTTCTGTAGTTTGAATATCGCAACGCTCTGTATAAAAATGCTGAATAGAAAATTCACAAATCTGGAGTTAAATTCAGATGAAACTACATTTTCTGTAAATATCTTCAATATACACACCACAAGGATATCTAAGTGTTGACATTTACCGGCAGTTCCAGGATATCAGTCTTTCACAGCAACACTTCCTCACAATATCATGTCATAAACGCATAGATTAGGACAAAGTAATAGATAACTTTGTATAATTTACATTACACTTCAACAACTTTGTATATTGGTCGTACCTGAGTTTATGAAATTCTATTTATTGATTGATTATTTTGGCACCTCAGCCTTTATGTTTTTTGTGCTATTAGATGTACCGTAGCCTTCATCACGTTCATTCATTATGGTACAATGACTTAGGTCAAGTGCCCGGGCTGTTGAGCACAACCCAAACGTTTGAATGAAAAAAAAAAAAAACCAGTTATAATTCAACCGAATGAATTTTTTCGGTTAGAAAAAAAACTTTACATATGCTGCATGTGGAAAAAATGATGAAAACTCACAGAGATCGGGGTCGACGTCAAGTAATACATATGAATAGATCTTTCAAGAAAATCCAATCACATATATCTGAAAGATATATCAAATATATCTAGACATGGAACCTTTCCACATCAGAATTGTCCTAGGAATTGGAGATATCAAACTTGTATCCATGATAGATAACAACGAAATATTTTCTTCGCTTAAGCGTTCTTTTTTTTCGAAAGATCAGTTAGTGTACATGAATTATTAGTTGGGTATATCCGAGAGAAATCTGTAGATATTGGAAATAATACATAAAAAGGTAATAATCTGTTTTAAAATTGATAACAAAGCTTCAACTATCTCGAAAACTAAGCAATATACTTATTTATTTATAGATGTATGTAATATTCACGAGAAGACTGCACATAAAAGCTAATGTCTATTTTATATTTGTGAGGATTTTCTGAAAATTCAGCATCTTTGGTATTAAACAGAACCTAATTTCAGTTGTTGAGAGATGATGGAAAATTAACACATCTCTTCTGGTTAAAACCTGTTGGGATTAGCAAAACTAGTTGCTTCCAGATTATAAGGTTTTTTTTTATATTTGAATATTATCATGATATGATCTACTAAATAATAATGGCCAAATACAATCGTATTGGATTGAGTTAAGTGGTGAATTTTGAAAGAATCTGACAGTCATTGTTTTTTTAAAAGTTAGTTAGACTCCGTTTCACATAAGAAGAAGCCACGTGAAGTTTGCCAACTGTCTTGCGCAGAAACCGAAGTTGGTCTTGTTTATCTATACCGTCTCCTACCGACCCTCTCATGCCATTGGCGTTACAAACGATGTTTCATGCCGACAGCAGTTCAATTATCGACAACTTAAAGTTGTATTTGAAGCAGTAATTTCTGATTTTTGAATATTACAAGACGTTTAGCTAGTTTATCTGTGAGTGTTGTGTGTTTTATTTGATCTAAAACCATGCCGCCTGAAAAACTTGTTGGTGTTGAAGTGAAAAATATCCACAGTTGAGGCTGACAGATTCTGTATGATTCTTGTATGCTGAATTAGGCGAGCCGTCTTCATCATTTAGAAGACAGATGCAAACTTTAACATATTTTACATCTATCCTAGGAAAAGTCGAACATCCAACCTACGAAAATGTAAATACTAGTAAATATCCCAACCTATTTCAGAAACAAAAAAGATCAGACCCTCCTTTCTATGAGAGGGTACGGAAATACTCCTCAGACTTCCACATCGAAAATCCTCCAACATTCAGAAATAGTGCCATATCACCACCATGCATGGCTACTCGATCATCCTTGCATAGATAAATCCCTGATAATTCACAAAAAAAATTAAACTCCCGCTTGCATCATAAAACAAGCTTTCCACACCCAACTAAATCAGTATCAAAAATACTACCAAATGTATTCTGATGCCTCGAAAACTTCAAATGGCGTTGGAGCTGCAGTTATTACCCCTGACACAAAATTAACTTTTAAACTTTCACCCCTCAGCACTGTATACACAGGAGAAATGTTCGCACTACTTCAAGCTGTAACACATGCCAAAAGTTTAAACTACTCCAAAATCCCAATAATCACAAATTCCCTCAGTTCCCTTGAATCCATCAAAAAAATTTATGATACTCATCCTATTTCTCTGTCCATAAAATCAATACTAAATGAGCTTCACACAACCGAAAAAGAGGTACAATTTATGTGGATCCCATCCCACATCGGAATCCTGGGAAACGAAGAGGCAGACCAGCAAGCAAAAGAGGCCACCGAAAGGAAAGTGCAATAACACAGTGCAAGAAATAACGGTTAATGACCTTAAAATTCACGTCAAGGAAAATTGCTTAGTGCGTGGCAGAGTCAGTGGCGAGAATCCAAAGTGAAGTTACGCGAAATAAAAACCGTTGTGAAACCGTGAAAAATGATACCTACAAGACGCTCTCACCAAGTTTTACTAACAAGACTAAGAATAGGTCGCACCAGATTAACCCATCAGCACCTGTTCAATAAAACGGAATCACCTAAATGTAATTTGTGCAGATGTGACATAACAGTGAAACATTTTCTAATTGAATGCTCTAAGTACAAACTACAGAGACAAAATAATAATCTACCTCAGAACTTTATTAGGAAAGGATTGTGAAGTAAAATCCCTAGTTAAGTACCTGAACGAAATACAATTAATTCATGAACTGTTTTTCGCGCATACGACTGCAACTTCACGTTTCTTATGTGAAACGGAGTTTTCTACTAGGAATTTGACAACTAATCAGTCATTTTGAGTAAAATGTTTTTTTGCGGAAGTAACCACTTATAAAAAATCGAATACAAAGTATTTATTCCCATCCAATTCACTAAGAATGCATCTTATTAAGAGTGTACCACTGGCCTGAAATTTAAATTCCGAATAAAAACCGGAATCGAGAATCGATTTGCTTGGATGGTAAATTGTTTTTATTTCCAATTTAGTCACCACAATATACAACACGTTTAAATCTGAAATTTGCTGATAGTGGGCTTTCCTGGAATTAACAAACACCTAATTAAATAGCTACAGTCATTTCGAATTTCCAATTTGCGTTTAACAAAAGATTAGCTTTGCATACGAATTCCTAACTAATATATCGCCGTATCCTAAACCACGAAAATTCGAGTTTATAATGTGATAATATCACTGGGGGTTATCGGTTAACATAATCTTTGTTAAACTAGAACATGCATTTCTATGCATTTATGTTCTATACACACGAGGAACAAAACATTATTACCTAAGTATTAAGTTTAATAGTTCATAAATCGGACATAGCATGAACTGACAAAATAATCATGATAATATTTCATATTCAGTGATTTTTTATAACCAAAACAATACATTTTGAACTCACATGTGGAAACCTATGTTCCGGATCATTTTGTAGATTAGATTGATTAGCCTGCTATCTCACTCCAAAAGAAAAAAAATAAATGCTCCACTGGTGTGCAGGGATCTGGCAAGGAATATCTTCTGTATGTTCCTTGTGGTATATTATTCATTCTTTTTTTTAATTTCTTGGGAAATTAAACCACAATATTTTTGAATTCTTTATTTCAACGTTTCGGTAGCGTTCCAGCTACCGTTGTCAAGAAAAAATAAGTAGAAAATTAATTTTTTTTGTCCCTAACTGACACAACAGAAAAAATTTGACAACTAGACAATCAAAAAATTATTTTGAAGTTTATGACTGCAAAATTTTGTTATCAAATTTTTATTAAGATCCATTCATAGTAGATCATATCTATGGCAAAATGTGAAATGAAACACTTCATTTTATGACATTCCAACGATATGATAGTCTACTAGAAATGGAAATCCAGTGAAGTGCACGTTCCAGGAACGGTTTTTATTGGGATAGCGCGTTTCTTTCGCTTATATTGGAAATGTTGTTAATAAAACGCGTTTCTTAATAGTTTTTTTGTGTATGAATATTTAAGTTTTTGAAATATGTATACTCAGTTTTGTGATTTTGTTTATTGAAATGTGTATCGATTAACAACTATTCAAATTATAAATCATAAGAAAACCTGGATAAAAACTTATGATGCTATCCTGATAACGCAGGTAATTGATTATTGGAAATTTCTCTTTCTAACATTGGTAACCAAATTTGACTACATTCGGCTGAAATACTAGCTACACATTTATCTGCATTTAGTTGTATTAAAGCACTTTCTTTGATTTTCCGTCTTTTATTATTGGGTTCTTTTAATATTATTTTTGATGAATCCCATTGAATTTGATGACCCTCTTCCCAAGCATGTTTGCAAATAGCTGACTTAAAGAATTCCCTATCTTTGATATATTTTTTGTGTTCGTTTATTCGTACTTTCAATGGTCTAGATGTTTCACCTAAATAAAATTTGTCGCATTCGCATGATATTTGATATATGCAGTTTTTTGAAGACTGTTCTTCATTCTTTGGTTTCGTTTTTGTTAGTATTGATCTCAATGTATTATTCGATTTAAAACTAGTTCTAATATTGAATTGGTTACCAATTTTTTTAATTCTTTTTGACAAACCCTTAACATACGGTATTGTTAAGTTCCTAAAAATTATGTTAGCTGAATTATTAATATTATTGTTATGGGGTATTAACAATGAGCCCCTCTCTATATGCTTAATCTCCTTATTTACAAATTCTGCAGGGTAATTATTGTTATTTAAAACATCTTTTAAAAAAGTTTTTTCCTTTGTAAATTGATCATCACTAGAACAAATGATTCTGGCCCTATCGTATAATGATTTTACTATCCCTTTTTTAACGCTTATAGAATGATTAGAGTCAAAATTCAAATATCTATTAGTGTGTGTTGGTTTGCGGTATACACTCGTTTCATACCTTGTAGATGTTTTATTAATAAGAACATCTAAAAATGGCAAAAAAATTTTTATTTTCAATTTCAATTTCAAATTTTATAGATTCCTCTCCTTCATTTATATTTTTAAAAAAATCATTAAGAGATATTAAATCATGAGGCCATATTGCGAAGATGTCGTCTACATATCTCCACCAGACAATTGGTTTTAATTTTTGATTATTTACTATTTCGGCAAGGAATGTCTAGGCTAACTCAATGAGCTAGGCGAGAAACCTTACTATGGATTCCAGAACACACTGGAAGAAATAGCAGGTACACTAGCAAAAAGGAGGACTGAAACACTATTTTGGTTAATATGATTACCTGCAACTACCCTGAAGTATACAGGATGATTCATTAAGAATGTCCAATCTCTGATCTGAAGATTCTAGACCTCAAAATATGATGATTGTGCTCAACATGCCTTATGCAAATATTGCTAGTTTCCGAGGTGTTCAAAATTTAAATTTTGATTTTCGCAATAATTTTTTATGTTTCCACAATTTCTGTTTGAAAATTGGCAATTTTACGTTTTGGCATGAGGCATGAGGAATCATAATTTGCACTCTAATTCAACATTGCTAATACAGGGCGCTAGTTACACTTGTTTGTGTTAATTAAATCAAAGTAAACTTTTTGTGGGCTAAAGTTACAACTAAAATAATAAAGAAATATTCAAAAGCGTTGAATACTACAAAAAAAGTTACTCTTCTTTGATTCGTGTAACTCAATAGGTTATCGAGTTATTTGCTTCTAAAAAGTTCAATAAATTTAAATTTTTTCATAAAACATTTTATTATTCCTTAAATATGTAATAATAACAAATTTGTAAACAAAAATAAGAAACTTCAAAGCAAATCCTCAAAATGCCCACCATCTACTTCGATACACTTTCTACTACATGATCCGCTTTCGTAAATTATCGCGAAAATCAAAATTTAAATTAAAACTTTGAACTCGGAAACTAGCAATATTTGCATAAGGCATGTTGAGCAGAATCATCATATTTTGAGGTCTAGAATCTACAATTCAGAAATTGGACATTCTTGATGAATCACCCTGTATATAATAGGACTGAAGGAGCTGCTAGTCTCTGAGTCATTTCTTAGGAACTAGGATGAAGTGAGGGTCACAATTGATCTTTTAGGTCTGAGTGTCACATACATACATATTCCTGGAGATCTAGGCTTCTAAAAAAGATTGTCTTTGACCAGGAGTATTTCTCCATGTGGCTGAACAAAATTTCTTTCCCCATTCTCAGACTTCTTTTACGATGAAACTCTTCGGAATACCACAATAGTATATTGTGCAACAAGTGAGAAAAGTAATTTCCCCACATTTTGCACACTATACTTTTTCTACAACTTCACAACTATGGCTAGTAAAACAAAAATAACACTAAAAGTATCCGATCTCTAAACTGATGAATAATTTCATTCAAAATTATAGTTGATGTTGAGATTTGTACAATTTTGTATGGTCAAACCCGGAACGTCATTTCTTTTCACTAAATTCTCTGTTATTAGAAACTACCTCTTCGAATTTAAAAACTTCCAATATAATCTGACAGTTTTGTGACAACTAAGTAGATATTTGAAGGTAACTATTTTCCATAGCAGTCGTAGAAAAAATAGTTTTTGACAATTCCTTGATGCCCTGGCACAAATAACAAAGTTACCTTCTTGTGTCTTGTCAGTTGCTTAATGGATTGTTTGCAGCAGATTGTTTAGACTTATAAGTTGTATACTTCAGAGTCTTTAATTAAGCCGCCTGGGCCGCAGTGGTCTTTTTTAATCGAGTCCTGTGGATAATTTTGTACCACGAGTAGTGAATCAACGTTTTAAAATAGGTTGGGATCCAGTAATAATACATTTGTTCAACAATCTTTTTTGAAAGTTTCTGGTCTCTGGCTATACAACTTAAATTTTAAAATACATAAAGTGGTATGAAATTTAAAAGAAACCAAAAGTAATTGATCTTTCTTTTTTTTTCCATAATGAAATTGTTTATTTCATTGAATAGAATGAGTGAAATAATGCACATGAGAGACGCTCCACCGGCAGTGGTAGTGTGATGAGTCTAATTTTTTACGAGCACAAAGCAAAACGGAAAATTGTGTCCTGTTTCTCGGCTTTTTTCCTATTTTAGTCCCTGAAGGGTCTGTTTGTGATTACAGGTTGCGCATTCCTAACCTACTTCAGCCCTGAGAGCGCCCTCAACGCCCAGAACGCTCTGCATGAGAAGCATACTTTGCCAGGGGTAAGTTTTTACAAATTTTTAATTTTGCCACTTTCATAGTTACGTTCATTGATACATAAGTAGGTTTAGCGTATTGGTATACGTATGGATGATTTTTGTCGAGTCAAATCCATTATTACCCTTATCAATTTATTTACACTCTCTAAGGAAATATTGAAAGTTCTGTATGACTCAGTATAAACGTTTATTTTCACTTCTTATAACCGGTAGGGAAAGAAAAAAAGTTTAACTACGAGTCGAGTATATCCAGGGAATTTCGCAACTCTCACGCAAGTTGTGAATATTTCAGTAAGCGAAGAAAGCTTTTTCCATTGTATTTTGTGCGAATGGACAAAATCAGGCCCAACCGACCCACTTTGACTTGAAAGGGAACGTGGAGAAGTGAAGGTGGAAGGTTTTAGGTGGTGACCTCATTGCGGTTCTTAGAGGGATGTAATTCAGATGGCTTGGCGGATGCTGTCAGTGGCGTTTTATTATACGACATTATCAAAAAGTCATTCGGGGATCAACGGTAATTTGAGAAAAGGAAGAGAATACAAAATAAATTGTCTAGAATGGGGAATATACAATGTATGTGTTTATAGCCAAAATAACTGAAAATGGGCCTGTTTTTCGCCATGTTTTCGAATTTTACTCGAAAAGTATTGAGTTTATCGTGCATATTTATGAAAAGAAAGTTATAAAGTAAACATCAATAATGAAGGGAACCATGACATAGAAATAAATACCAGAATAGAAAATGCTTCGAAGGTGTACCATAGTCTTAAAAACTCGTTCATTGGAAAGAAAGAAATCTCGGTTAAAACGAAAATGTCTATATATAGAACTATATTTCTCCCTATATTAACTTTTGGTTGCGAGAGCTGGGTACTGACGAAGAGGATGGAAAGCAAATTACAGAGTATGGAGATGAAATATCTACGGAAAGTCGCAGGTATTACAAGGAGAGACAGAATACGAAATTCAGTAGTGAGAGAAAACCTTAATGCTCTACCTGTAATACAGATAATACAAGATCGACAATTAAAATGGTTTGGACACTTAACTAGATTAAGCAACAACATACCAGTGAAACAGATATGGGAAGCAAAAAGACATGAAAGCAGAACCAGAGGAAGACCAAGGAAAACATGGGACGATAATATAGAAAAGGTTTTGAGAAACAAAGGTATTACTCTAGCGGAAGCACGAATCAAAGCAAGAAACAAGAAAACATGGAGAGCTTTTATATATAATGATTAAGCCAAATTTTATCACCTCACACCTTCGGGTAGATAGGTTTAGATTATATATATATAAGTTATAAAGCGTGAAATTTGCTATCAAATTTCGTGGTTCAAAATGTAATATGTTATTTAGTTGCTGAGTAATCTAATTTTTAATAAAAATTAGGTGAAAGAAATAGACATTGTTAAAATAAAGACATATGCCACAAAAAATGTGTTTAAACTCACAAAAATTTTTAACACATACTAGAAGGTTACAGCTATCATATGCAATGATTTTATCAACAATTTTTTTGGTTCAACTGACTCAGACGTTAGTTTGAAAAAGTGGTTAAAATTTTACCTTAGTAACAACTAAGATATCTATGCGGTTTTTTTTATCTCAATTGAAATCTGAAAAAACCCACTTGAAGGATTTGGAAAAACACAACTTTTGGCGTTTTCAATTCGGACCATTTAATCCCGAGTTATTGAATTCCACACTTGATCAACGGTTCTCGGCAAACGATCAACAAGCTAACGAAAGAGATAATACCGACATGCAGGTACGACTCAACCTCTAGCCAAATATTATAATCTGCTATACTCCGCTATACTCAGCCATGCCCTCCCCTCGGAATCACAGCACCGAGAGCCTTTTCCGCGCACATTCTCTCTTCTATTTGATTTTATTGTTGATACGTTATGAAAGGTGGGTGTGTTGAAAAATATCTGGGAATAAATGGTCCGAATTAAACGCCCAAAACGCCAAAAGTTTTGTTTTTCCAAGTCCTTTAAAACCCTCCGGCGGGCGCGTAGCGGCACTCAGTACCGCAGTTTACTA
>CAJUYH010002858.1:0-36672 GCA_910591685.1 Galerucella tenella
TATAGTACGTTCCATTTAAAAAAATGTAAGTTTGTGCTGCTACGTGGTTTTGGAACACCCTTAGAATCGAAAGTATTTTCAAAATGTGCCCTCAGTAACTGTATTAGCTCACACAAAACTATGAAGTTCTATCTCTCACCACAACAATGTAATCCTCCGATGTCAGAAGATTGCCCCACCCTGTATAGTTAAATTAATAGGATTCTTTATCACAAAGGTTTATTTTTAAATGTTAATTATTTCGAAAAATGTTCGGTATATGAATTGGAAAAGGTAAGTAAAAAATAAACTCGAATTTTTAAAATGAATCAATTCACAGGTTTTATCCAGCATCTTAATAATTTTGTGATACTTAATCTAGTAGATATCTATCATAAATTCAATTAAACATACTAATTAGCCACCAGAATAATAGGGCCACTAAATCTTAAATTTTGATCTTTAAATTACGCGTATTTTTTGGATTGACAAGGTTAAAACAGTAAAAAAAGAAGCAGCTGCAGGATACCTTTATTAAAATTTTTATAAATGTAGTGAAAAACTAAGTTAGGAGTTTGGTTTATGTGTTAAATTTAATCTATTCTCTTTCAAATCTTTCAATATAAATTTGAGAGTGAAATTTATACGGACTCTGGTGTAGATACTTGCATAATATTTGAAAGGAAATTGATTACATGGATGATGAAGAGAAAATTTAGTAAATTCGTTCAAAAGGATCTGACCAATTCCACTTTGGTTAGCTATAGAATTGAATTTTTGTGTTTTCTTGCTTAATGTACTTGTTTATATATAATATCCTTATTATAAAAATAAATCCGTAATTTTGTATTAGCAAATATTGCAAAATATTTAGTGTTTAAACTATTAAGCTATTGAAGAGAAAAATATTGATATGACTTTTTGCTCATTTCAACAATTAATTAATAAATTTAAAAAATCTATACAACAAATATAAAACACGAACAACCAATTTATAAACACCGTTCTAAAATAACAGCGCTCGACGGGCGACGTCCCGTATAATATGCCAAATTAAATGCAAGTAAGGACGTAGCGACGTACTGTACCATCCAATTCACCAGCGGCATCGGTGCTTTACGCGATAAATTCGAACGAGTGAAACATCTTATATTTTTATTCTATAATCTTTGGTTGTGATGCCTTTTGGCCCAATATAATAATATAATAATAAATATTTAAAATAAGAATTAAATTCCCTTGATCTTATTTCAACAAAACGTGCGAACATTTCATTATTAAATAAATATAATTAAAGAAGGTTATTGTCAAGTTCAAGCAAGACAAAAACAATTATATGTTTTGCTCGAACTTGACCAGTTATATAAATATACATGGGGTATTCCATACCAAATCGACCACTTTTGAACCCGACCCCTTTAGATTTTGCTGAAAATTTTCCGTCTTTTTCTACCCTTTAAAAAACATTTTTGAGAATTTTTTCAAATTTTTTTCTCCAACCTCAAAAAAGATGAATTTAAAAAAAAATTATTTTCAAATAGCCATAACTTTTCTAGAAATTGACTTGTGGGTACCTTTTTTTTTAAAAAAATTTTGTTTTTGAATCAACTTTTCGAAAAAATACACGAAAATTTTTTAACATGATCAATTATATAAAATAATCGGTTTTTTTCGAAGTTCGCCTTTTTTTATAAAAAAACTTTAATTAATTTGACAACTATCCCCGAGTAAGTAGTGTAATGTATTTAGTAAATAAATCAAACATATGCCAGAGCTGGAAGTATTTGCTTCATTCCTCTTGAGGTGACCTGCAACACCACCTATTCAGAAGCCCTTTCCACACCTATAATCTACCAAAGTATCCATCGACAATACATCCATTACAAGATGACTGGAATGGATGGGGCACATTATGAGAATAGCATCAACAGAAATATTAAAGAGAACAACAACATGGAATCCATTAAAGACTAGAACAAGATAAAATCCACGAAACAGAGGGTGGGATCAAGTAGAGAACGATTAGGCCAGATGATAGGGGTAACCTAACAACTACAAGAAATTAGCAATACGGCTGATTTTTTTTCATAAGTACCTTAAAGTATGTAGATTAATGTAAAAAAAGTTTACCAGTCTGTCGATTTCCCAAATTGGAAAACAAATCAAAAAACTTTTTTTTTTCGAAATTTTTCAGTATTTCGCGCTGGGAGGAAGGTAAAGAAAAATAAAAAATACCACCGTATAGAAGGAGTGTTTTGAAACAAAAAAGGTTCCTTGCGTTTCTTTCGTCCGAGCAATGGTTTGTCCGGAAAAAATTCGGTAAACTAAGTATGTGTTCCGCATCCACGCGAATCTATTTTCTGAAGCGCGGCGGAGTACATTATTAACTATTGTACAGTTATAATGTAGATATAAGTAATTGTAACAGGGCGTTTTGAAGAGGAAAGTGTCGGCTTTAAGATGGCATTTTTTTTATCATAGCACATAATCATTTTTAGCAAATTACTCATATATAATATAAATATTATATTCTAATAAAAAACCAAGTATCTCAATAAAAAATATATTATACAGGGTGTCCCAAACAAGAGTGACTAATTTTAAACATAAATGCCCAGCTTATGAATTGTTCCAAAGATATGGGGTCTTCACTATAATATATTCATATAATTTTTGATCTCATTCGAAAGAGCAATCATTCCCCTTTCCAAAAATGTATAGTTTTCTATCTTTTGTTTCATCAACAACAAAGATATTCGAGGTTTCATGTAGTAGTACATTTTTAATTACGTGAATAATTGCCAACAAATCTGACAAACAGTTTATTTAGTAAGAAAACATGATAACATTATTCAATACATATGAAGGAGGAAGAACAAAAAAGTTACAATAAATGCTGCATATGCCTACCCTCTTCGTTTATGCATAACTGTAAAGAAATTTTAAATTTTCAAATGAATTTTCTAACATTTCTTGCGGAATGTTTCCGATAATGTTCCTGATATTATTTTTTAGTTCTGCTAAATTGTTAGGCTAAGGATTGTAGCACCTATCCTTCACATATCCCCAGAGAAAAAAATCTGGGACAGTTAAATCAGGAGACCGCGGTGCCCATTCAATCGGTCCAGCTCGACCAATCCACTTATCATTAAAAAACGTTTTTAATGAATCTCGTGCTATTAACGAATAATGTGGTGGTCAAAATTGGTGATTTTGTTGTTATGCGTCAAACGGTCACAGCATGAGTTGATTTAAGGCATCAAAATACGTTCATATGAAATTACTAATTAAAAATGTACTACTACATGAAACCTCGAATATCTTTGTGGTTAATGAAACAAAAGATAGAAAACTACATTTTTGGAAAGGAGAATGATTGCTCTCTCGAATGAGATCAAAAATTATAGGGTGTTCCATTTAAAATAATAAATATTTTCCCCTTTGAATTTGACCAACATTAGTGAAACACCCTGTGTTGATGGGATGAAATGCCAGCCAAGCCTAAAAAAATATCTTCGATAAACTAGTGGAACTAGTGAAAACCCCATCTCTTTGGAGCAATTAATAAGCTGGGCATTTATGTTTAAAATCAGTCACTCTTATTTGGGACACCCTGTATAATAAGATGGCATGGAAACAATTTTTCGAAGGATGAAAACTGTTATTTAGGAGGTCTGTTCCATAGATAAAATTTACGGATAATTAATTTTTCCTAATTCCGAAATACGGCACTTTTCATTATTATGTGAATTTTAGGAATCTTTAATTGCAAGAAAATTTATATATTAAATACTGTAACTTTGATAAAACTGGAGTAATTTTAATGGGGTTTGCGTAGAAATGTTGGGGAAACTTCTAAGATCAAGGATATATAATTACAAAATCAATTAATTTACATACATTTTTGGATTCAATGATTTTTTGTATTATATGCGAAAATGACAATTTTTATAGATTCTGGTAGGAATCTTCTTTATTTCTTCAAAATAAAATTTGATACTCCTGTAGTATAAAGATTAATATTCAACGAACAAAATGTATATTGTGAAAAGGTATAAAAGATTATTAATATATAATTTTAAGATATAATTTTTTCATACCTTTTTCCAATGAAAATATGTAAAAATTAATTTATCACCTTTTATTTATTATTTACAACCTTAACTCTTACCAAAGATTTAAAAAAATTCTTATTGAATATATATATTTTTTTCCGCCGTGCAGCAGAGTCGCGCGGATGCGGAATAAATACTTAGTTTACTGAATTTTTTACGGACAAACCATTGATCGGACGAAAAAAACGCAGGAGACCTTTTTTATTCCAAAACACCTCCCCTACACGGTGGTATTTTTGATTCTTCTCCACCTTCCTACCAGCATGAATTATTGATAAATTTCGAAAAAAAAAGTTTTTGGATTTTTTTTTCTAATTTTTTTATATTAATCTACATACTTCAAGGTACTTATAAAAAAATCAGCCGTATTGCTAATTATTTGTACTTGGTCTAAAATGACCCATACCGACTGGCCTAGATATAAAAAGAAGGAAAATAATAACAAAATTTCCCAAGGCATATAAAAGATTATAGTCACACTGATATAAGAGGAGTAATCCATCTCGTCAATATCGTCTTTGTATTGTAAATAAACCATAAGATTGATTTTCCCAGTGAATGCATGTGTTTGTATTCCACAATATCACTCATAAACCCAATTCTTGTTAGTTATGTCAACGATCGGCCAAATCGTGGTGGATGGTAGAGTCTACCCCTCTCAACCATCGTCTCCGGCAGCTTCTATACCCCCTCAAAGTTCGACAAGTCCCGGTCAAATACGACCTCCTCAACAACCTTCACCTATAAGTCCTCTCCACCAGTTACCCTCTCCTTCCGGATTCCAAAATACCACAAGAATGCCTGGGCCTCCACCTTATTCACAATATCAAAGCACTTCGCCATACTCGTCGGTTATGAATGTACAAAGCATGGGACAGAATCATACTCAAGGCATAGGACAGGGGATGGGACCGAATATTCAAACGATGGGACAAGCTATGGGTGAGTATTTACTTATTTGTATTCGAAAATAGTTTCAATGTTCGTTTTCTGTATTTACAGCACAAAATCGTTTGCAAATGGGACCACCAGGAATGAGCAACATACCCCAACCGTTGGCCAACACTCTCACGCAATTGAGCTTGAATCGAATGCAGAGACCACAAGCTTTACAGAGGGCGCTGATGCCTAGGCTTCCCATGGGACTTAACCAACAACAACAACAGGTGTTGCATTGTTTTTTTTATATTTTATTTTATGATTTTATACAGTATATACCCAAAAATTTGTGTAGTTTTGGTAATTTTAAGTATCTCCCTTGTCGTATGACAGAGTGACAAAATAGATACCGTGTCAACTAACCTGAGCCAAGGTAAAGAGAAAGGGAAGGGGGCTATCTTAGGTTAGTGTCCAAGCTGCTGTGCTTCAATCGGCCTTTAGTCCAGTCGGGTTAGCCCAAAAATTATCAAAACATGGATGTGAAAGCAGTAGGCGAGATTTTTGATGGAATCCCTTGAAAATATCATGGTTAATGATAATCAATTGCCTCCACCGGTTTTTAGGCTATGCTAATTGCACAATAACAGTTTATAGCCAAGACAACCAAAAATGGGCCTGTTTTTCAACAAGTTTTGGAATTTTACTCGAAAAGTATTGAGTTTATCGTGCATATATATGGAAACAAAGTTATAAAGCGTGAAATTTGCTATAAAATTTCCCTGCAGCCACAGCGGATGAATAAGTAAAAAAAATGAAAAAACAGCTGTTTTTCAGACGGAAAATACTAATGCAATTTAAATGCAATGTAAATCATTATTTGTCTCATAATACGTTATTTATTCACGAACTGAATGCAATAAACGCGGTTTCGATATCTTGTTTAGTTGCTGAGTAATCTAATTGTTAATAAACATTAAGTAAAAAAATAGACATTGTTAGAATAAAGACATATGCCACAAAAAATTGTTTAAACTTACAATAATGTTTTTACACATACTAGAAGGTTACAGCTATCATATGCAATGATTTAATCAACAATATTTTCGGTTTAAGTGTGTGTTAATTGAAATCTGAAAAAACCTACTTAAAGGACTTGGAAAAACACAACTTTTGGCGTTTTGAACGTTTAATTCGGACCCTTTAATCCCGAGTTATTGAATCCCAAACTTGATCAACGATTCTAGGCAAACGAACAACAATATAACGAAAAAAAAATACTGTCATACAGGTCCTTCTGCATACTTCCCAGATATTTTTCAACACACCTACTTTTCATAACTTATCAACCATTAAATCAAATAGAAGAGAGAATGTGCACGGAAGAGACTCTCGGCGCTGTGATTCCGAGGGGAGGGCATGTCTGAGTATAGCGGCGAGAGCACAGATTATAATATGTGGCTAGAGGTTGAATCGTACCTGCATGTCGGTATTTTCTTTTTCGTTTGCTTGTTGATCGTTTGCCGAGAACCGTTGATCAAGTTTGGGATTCAATTACTCGGGATTAAATGGTCCGAATTGAACGTTCAAAACGCCAAAAGTTGTGTTTTTTCAAGTCCTCTAAGTGGGGTTTTTCAGATTTAAATTAAAATAAAAAACCGCACAGATATCTTAATTGTTACTAAGGTAAAATTTTAACTACTTTTTTAAACAAACGTCTAAGTCAGTTAAACCAAAAAAATTGTTGATTAAATCATTGCATAGTATGTGTAAAAACATTTTTGTAAATTTAAACAATTTTTTGTGGCATATGTCTTTATTCTAACAATGTCTAGTAAACAAGTAAATTTGCGGAATAACCTCATAAAACTCTGGTATACTAACAGTTTTTTCAAACTAAAGGTTTAGGTAGCATATTGCTAAATGACTGTGAAATAGTATTTACAAATATCTATTACACCAGCTTCAATAATAAATAACGTACACCGACATCTTAGCCACATCCTAATTTAACCATCCTACGACATACGTGCCATTTAATGTATTGCGTTTGTATATGAATGATGACGCATGGGAAAAAATTCACCGAACCAACTGTATGCACGATAAACTTAATGCTTTTCGAGTAAATTTAGAAAACATGTCGAAAAACAGGCCCATTTTTGGTTGTTTTGGCTATTAACTGTTATTGTGCAATTAGCACAGCCTAAAAACCGGTGGAGGCAATTGATTATTTATCATTAACCATGAATTTTTGAGAGATTTCATCAACACTCGCCTACTGCTATTACATCCACCTTTAATGCTAACCCGACTGGACCACCTAGTATATCTATTCGTTTAAGCTTTTTGTCTTGTCCCCAACGTTGTAAGATATATTATACCAAATTTCACCGAAATATTCAAATTTATTTCTACAGGTCTCGTCTTCGACCCATCCGCAAGGTATGCTGACGGATCGCAGTAATTTAAGACATCTTTTACAACCAAACACTGCAAATAATACCAACAATGGATTCAATCACGTCTACATACAAACAGGCCCCGGCCAATACCAGGCTATACAACCACATATAGCGCAGCAGTTTCAAAATCGATTTCCAGGCCAACAACAAATAAGGTAACTTGATATTCTGATGAGTTCTGTCACCATGGGCGTACTATAGAAACTTTCCAACAGGTTCACACAAAATAATCCAGTAAGGATGTTGATGTCGACTCAACAAAACCGTATGCCAGTTCAACAACAGCAGCAAACTCAACAGCAATCGCAGCATCAGCAGCTTCAACAACAACAACAGCAGCAGCAACAACAACAGCAGCAGCAGCAACTTCAACGGTTGCCCCAATATCCCAGCGGGGGAGGAGTTAAATGGCATACGCCCCAACAAAGTACCTCGGGTAAGTACATGCCTTATTTTGTATGGATGTTGTACTGTCTACTCCTCTTCTATTAAATGATTTTTGACAGCCTCCTGTGGAGTATCTATTTGTCAAAAGCTCCTTCTATGTTTTAGAGTCGACAAATGGCAACGCGAATCGTAATATGACTTTACCATCGATAAATGACAACTTCAAAATAACATTGAGACAGCAAACGCCCAACGACCCGAACAAGAATCTACCAGGTACCGTAACGTCGACCATTCCAAAAACGCCGAGTCCTAATCACGTTCAAGGTAAATCCGATACCGAACGGAGTCTGGATAAGTTTTGCGAAGATTCCGTCAAGGATTTAATGGCTACCATTGCGAAGTTAGATTCGAATGGAGTACAAGTTCTTGCCGAGGGAAGGCAAAAGGTAATTATTTGAACTACTCTGGTTCGATTACATCACATTTTTTTTATTTAATTGCAAAGGGTGGATCGCCACACGTGGATAGTTCAACTGGAGATTCTGGTGTCGGTAGTGTGGGACCGAAAATAAAATCTGAATTATCCGAAACTAGTAAAGATGATCCGAACGAAGATTGGTGCGCCGTTTGCATGGATGGCGGTGAATTGGTTTGCTGTGACAAATGTCCTAAAGTTTTCCACCAATATTGTCATATTCCTAATTTGACTGTCGAGTAAGTAACATTTAAAATATACAGTCCTTCATTGGCGCCCAACGTGGGGCACCAAAAAGGCATATAATTCGTTAACGAAAAGATTTACCAGTCCTCGTGAATAAAATGATCAGTTTTTTGTACTAATTATTATTTTTTAGAGAAAATGATACTTGGCAATGCCTATTGTGTATGAACTTTTCCGACATCCCAGAAAATATTTTGTCGGAAAAGAAGGACGGTGAGCTAAGTTTGAAGGAAAGAAAAATAGCAGAAAGGCTGGTTTTAGAACTATACTGTCAGTACGACCCTAGTTTGCCATTTAGAGAAGTAATCGGAATTGATGTAAGTTGAATGTAAATTTTGAAGTGTCAATTTGCAAAAATTATTTTTTGTTACAGAATGAAGAATATCATTCCATTATCAAGCGACCTATAGCATTGGACTCGATAAGACAAAAATTGAATTGGAGTGCAGATATACATTATCGAAATATGGAAGAGTTGGTGAGAGATGTTCGGTTAATGTTCAAAAATGCCTATTTATATAATCCAGTAAGTTTAATTTTTATTTAAAGAAAATGGTTATAATTTGACAATTGACATATTCAATTTTTAATCATGCTTTAAAATTTAACAGAATTTGCTCTAATCTGTGTTATTAATATAGGTGGATTCTCTGGTTTACACAGATGCCAAAACTTTGGAAAAATTCTTTGACGAACAACTTGAAAAGTTCCTTCCCGAATATGCCTACGAGATGTTCGAAGATGACGATAGTCAACCGCCTAACAAAAAGTTTCGAAGGATAATAACAGACTGACAAATTGTCCATGGGGCGAATAATACTGTGTATTTCTCCCTATAACAAAAATATATAACCAATTCTCCGCAACAAAGCAAATACATAAAGTATGGCAGATTGGTTAGAAGGGAGTGCATGTTCTGGCTGTCTATTTTGTTTATTTGTCTTGTTGTTTTTGTATACAATTAGATTGTAAGAGCTGAACAAATATTATTTTGTTTTTTATAAAAAATCTTAGGTTTATTTATTGTATTATTTTATTAGTTTTGTTGTTATGTCATGTTTTAATGATGTTATTTAATGTTAGTTCCAAACTATTAGAGTAACGAAAAAAAATATATATATTATATCTCATAATACATTATCCATAAATATCATTGTAATTTATATAATATGCAGTAGTTGACATTCAATAGTGCATATCTTCGTAAATATACGTCATAATGCATATGTAAGTCTTTTATTCTGTTTCATTAAAAAAAACAATCATTCCTGGCAGTACATCAAGCACTTAAACAAAGAACGATACTTATACGCCATTTTAAAAGTATTAATTCAGTCAATTTCAATTTACTTACCTTTACATTATCACTAGAAATAACAGGAATAACCTTATTGTCCCAACAGTAAAACAAATTATTTCCTTCTGGAATCAGTTTTTCCAATTATATATCTATAAAAGATGGATCCCAATCTTATCCATTAAGCAAATATACACACAGAAAGAAAAATTATCCTCCCAGCAACTATAATTATTCTGATGAAAAGAAATTTATTTACGTAAAATCTTTAAATTTGACGTTTATTTGAAATACAACGAAAATAAAAGCATCTGTTAATGACAATGACATTCCTCACGGAGAGTAAAGTAAAGCAAATATTTAGGGCGTGTTTATAAACTTACTCCGAGCAGTGGCGGCTCCTCGAAGGAGGCTAAGGAGGCTCAGCCTCCTCAACAATTCATCTAGCAAATAGCACCAGAAAAATTTGTTGATTATTCTTCATTTTATATCCCGTTTATCCAAAGTTTTTTAATTTTACAATCAATTCCCCGTTTTCAGTACTCATTTTAGAATCTGACAACAGTGCTCTGAGGCTAGATACCACAAGCATCTCTCTAGAAACAAGCGTTACTCAACACAGTTGCCATTTTTTCTACCAGCCCAATTGTTAATACCGTCAAAAACGCGAAAATGGCAACACTCTCTGTGGGCTAGCCTTTCGTAATTGCGATGATATACGAAGTACGAACCACGAATACGAGCGTGGGTTCGCAGGTTTGTTTTGTTTTATATGATTAGCGGGAATAATTAAGTGACGCCACGCGTAGTAAAGTGAGAATAATTAGTCTATTTGGAAAACTATTTTAATTTAAAATGAGTTGTTGTGCTAGTGATTTAGTTGCTGAGTTTCTAGAAAATCCATTTAGTGGATTAACATGTGATAAAAAAGTGTTTTTTAAAAATAAACGGCCCCTACCGGATTTGAAGGGATTAGTGTTAATAGGTAAGTATACAAATCTATCATTCAACACTGACAATTGAAAAAAATATACATGGTTAACGGGATCTGAGATACACAATAAATTATATTGTTGGAATTGTCTACTCTTTACAACTGATAATTCTTCATGTTGAGGGCGCTGGAGTTATAATGATTTACAAAATTTATCTCGCGGTCTAGACAGACATGAAAAAATCCCAGGAACATATTATATCAAGTATTGAGTTGGCTCGTAGACGCGAAATAGGAAATCATAACCATATAGTTAAAGACAACCGCGAAGTTTTGAGAAAAATCTTTGATCTCTTGTGGTATTTATGATCCCAAGATTTGGCTTTTAAAGGACACGATGAAGCTGAAAATTCAGTTATCAAAGGTAATTTTAAAGAATTGGTAGCTAGTACGGCCGCTGCGCGAAGGTTTAATTAATTGGCTGCATAAAGTATATTTTTACAAAAACGTTTCATGTCCAGCCTCCTCTCCCAAAAAGTTCACGAGCCGCCACTGACTCCGAGTTACGCGAGAGTTAAGTCACGTGGTTTATGTGTATGGCTTATCCATCATCTAGAGTAAGTAAATAAACGATACTGAGTTAATCTTTAACTCTGGGAGTAAGTATGTGAACGTGCCCTTGGTGTTTCGTGCTTAATCGTCGATAGTTCAGTGGTTTAATTTAAAGTTGGCTAAACTGAAAAATAAAATATAGTTGACTTTTTAAACGTCAAAATCTACCAATAAATGGGTTTCTTTTAAAAATCAATTGAAAAAGAGGTTAACGTTATTTAGTGCCAGTTCGCTCTTTACGATTTAGAAACATTTTTGATTTATCTCGTAAATTTTAATTAATTTTACATCAATAACGGAGATTCGTACCGAACTTGGATACGTTTTGAAAAATTTAAAATTGTCGTTGTTCAAAAATTGGTGGGGGTATTTATTCAAATCAGACATTTTGGTTGGTTGGACTAGTCTGTTTTTATACCTTCGGTGAGAAGAGGTAGGTTCTTATCAAACTTTTTAGAACTAAAAATAATTTTCTTCATTATAATTATAAAACTTATTCAACTAAATTTTTACTTGACAGCATTTATATGTGTCATGCCTTAAGCTATACCTTTTTAGGTCTATACAATGAATGAATCATAAATCTAGATCACTACATACTGAAGATTTTTTTATTTAATCTATACGTATCTGTAACTTTTGTTATATTAATTGATAACGATGGAGGATGAAGAGTATAAGAAACTTCCAGTTGAGGAAAAGTGTGTTCATAAACTATGGAAAGCCAGGGTATGTGGGTATGAAGAAGTTACAAAACTATTTAGACAAATTGATGACGAAAAATCTCCGGAATTCGGTAAATATCTCGGTTTAGTTAAAAAGTTCGTTTTGGATAGCAATGCCGTTGGCCAGGAAAAAGGACTGGAGGCTACTTTGGGTAAGTAATAACAGCTATATTCTTATTTAATTTCCATTAAGGATAACAAATCCACCTTGGGTTTTGTCACTGACATACTTTATAGTATTCTAATATGATGTTAGTTATTTTACACCGAAATTGAAAATGGGTGTTTTTCGAGAAATATATAATGTTAACACACAAGTACATTACATTACCCTGCACAATTAACAACCAAGAATTAGTTTTTAAATATATTCAATCTATTGATGAAAAAGCAGTAAGCTGATGACAATAGTTATCAGTAAATGTACTATTTTTTTAAATGACCATGTCTCTATTTTAAAATTATAGCCTATGTAGAAAATTATGCTCATGCGGGAAAAACTGTATCAGAAGTAATGTCTGGAGTTGTTGCAAAGTGCATAGCAGCACCAAAGACAAAAACTAGAGAGTTAGCACTGCAACTCACACTAATGTACATTGAAATTGAAAAGTTTGAAGCTGTTGAAGATGAACTTATCAAGGGTATGGAACTGAAAAATCCAAAAATTGTGACAGCTTGTGTAAATGCTTGTACAATTGCTTTAAGAGAATTTGGATCAAAAGTTATTAATGTTAAACCACTTTTGAAAAAAATTAGCGTACTTTTGGCAGATAGAGATAAAAGTGTTAGAGATGAAACTAAACTTATGATTGTTGAAATGTACAGATGGATAGGAGCTGCTCTCAAGTAAGTTAATTAATATATTTCACAAAACAAATATTACAGGAAAATTTCATTACAATTTAGGCTACAATTACAAGCAGCCAGTTTACAACCTGTTCAGATAACAGAATTAGAGGGTGAATTTGCAAAAATTGAAGGGCAAAAGGCTGTTCCTAACAGATATATAAGATCCCAGCAAGCAAAACAGGCTAAACTTGCCGAAAAAGTTGCAGCTGGTGAGGGTAAGTATTTAAATTTATTTTTTTGTGAACTTATACAAAATTGTGAAAAAATTAAACTTTAGTGGAAGAAGAGGAGGAGGAAGCTGAAGTCGTTCAAGAAATTGATCCTTATGAATTGGCAAGTGCTGTGGAAATCTTATCGAAAATTCCCAAAGATTTCTTTGAAAATGTGGAAGCTAAGAAATGGCAGGACAGAAGAGATGCTTTAGATGCTGTAGAAAATTTAGTAAAAACACCTAAATTGGACAACGGGGATTATGGGGACCTTGTAAGAGCTCTCAAAAAGGTACTTTAATTATTTTTTGTCGTGCTTAATTTTTTGTGAAAATTTCATATAGTTCTGCCTGATTCTAGTAATTGTGGCGATTTTGTCATGTTTATTGGTAACAAAGGTGAAGACTTTTCTTACTTATAGTAAAGTGACTAACTATGAATTTGAAATATTGCAAAATTAGCGTGTGCTTGCTGACATTATCATGTGTAGCTTTAGTTACTTTTTGTCAAGGGTCTTAATTTGTAGATATAAATTTTGGTGAAAATTTCATATAGTTTTGCCTGATTCTAGTAACTGTGGCCATTTTGTCATGTTTATCTCTAACAAAGATAAAGACTGTTCTTACTTATAGTAAAATGACTAATTATAAATTTAAAATATTGCAGAACGGGCCTGTGTTTGGTTAAAAATTGAAATATCAATATTGCTATCGTATTCTGGACTAATTATAAGTTC
Organism: Galerucella tenella; assembly: GCA_910591685.1. NCBI lineage: Eukaryota > Metazoa > Arthropoda > Insecta > Coleoptera > Chrysomelidae > Galerucella > Galerucella tenella. Next base: position 13,909 of record CAJUYH010002858.1, read on the forward strand.
TATATTATTTGTAATGTAGCTGTTTCTTTTAATGCTTCTTATTTGCTGACATTACTTCACTGTAAGTATGAACAGACTGTAACTATTATGGAAGTAACATTAAAAATTATTTAAATAAGTTAATAACTGTGCTGACAGCAATAAATATTTCTCTATAAAAGGAGTGGGCCAATAAATATTCATGGTAAAATAATTACATCTTTTAAAAATCTACAAGTAATAAATATCCTTTTGTTTAAAATAATAATGATTTGTTTATGTCTATGATTTTTGTTTTGATTGACACACAATAGTAAGTAGTCTTTAATATGGATAAGGTTTTAAAGGGTTATTAAATGGTTCACTAGTGCCATTGATTTTCAAGAGCTATCTATATCACTTTTGTGATCAAATGAATAAATAAATATTATTATTATTATTATTAAAATATGCTAGAAGTTATCTAATTGGGTGAATAATTACCCTTATCAATGCTGGCAGTTTAATAGCGTGCCATTATGTATTCAAAGATTTAGCTTTCAGATTGCTTAAAATCAATATAATGTACAGGACGTTTCGTTTAAAAAGGATATAGTTAAGAAAATACTTTTATTAGTTTTCTATTGCAGTTTAACAATTTTGACTAATTTTAGGTGGTACAAAAAGACAGTAACGTCGTATGCGTCGCAATCGCGGGTCGATGCATTGCAGGACTTGCTAATGGCTTAAAAAAGAAATTCCAGACATACTCGGGATTCTGTGTACCAGCTATTTTAGAAAAATTTAAAGAGAAGAAACAAAACGTTGTTTCATCGTTAAGAGATGCAATTGATGCAGTGTATTTAACTGTAAGTATTTATTCAGTTATTTATATTTTGATACTAATATTTATCTCCAACCAATGTAGAATGATTAAACAACTCTGTATTCAGGAATTGGGAATAAAAAATGCGATAAATATTAAGGTGATATCATCTTATTACATTTCTAGCTTAACTCTGCTTATCAGAATGAATTTTTTCCAGTAGTTCATTTAAACTTATCAGTTTGTATTTTTTTTTTAACACTGAACTCAAATAAGTTTCCTTTCTTGATTTTGTTGTACCGGGTGTCCAACTAAGAACGGTCGTCGGCCATATCTCAGGGGCGGATTATAGCACAAGTTCGGGAAAAACATTTTTATGACAAAAGTGGCCTCGAGAAACGCCTGGAAATTATTTCCAGAATTATAGGTCCACCGCTAGAGGGCGTATTCGACAGTTAAAATTTAAAAATTCAAAATTTTAAGAATTTACTTAATTAACGAGCATATTAAATATTATAATCAGATTCCTCGAAAATTCTGCATATTTTTAATAAAACAAGTTTAAGTCTATAAGGGGTGGTGGGGAGTGGGAACCTTGTTACGAAAAAACGCCTGTAATTCCGGTTCTGCTTGACCGATTTTAATAAACTTGATGTTGTTCGGAAGAGCCTTTGTTCAACAATCAAAAATTTGTAAATATGAAGCAATCTGATCAATAACATAAATGCTAGAGGGCGCTGTTTTACTTTTTTTTAATATTGTGTTCTCTCGTAACAATTTTAAATGGAAGTAGCTCTTCAAATAACTAGGTACGTAATTACTGCCGCCTTAAATGTTCGAAATGTCGTCCACCATTTTCAATGCATGAAATCAATTGCTGATGGGTAGAGAAAACAGCAGCTTCAATTTCTGCCCTTGAAATACTTTGTATAGTCAGTCGTTTCCTTTCAACCATGTCGGCTCTTTTTGCGGGTCTATCGGTTTAAAAGAGATCTTTTACTCGCCCCCACAAATAAAAATCTAAACAAGTTAGGTCTGGAGACCTCGGTGGCCAAATAAATGAGCTTCCAAATATCGGATTTTATTGATATTTAATACTTTTGATTCACTAACACATCGCTTGAAAACAAATATAACATTCTTATATAATTGAAAAAATGTAGCACAACTTACTTCACCAGCCTTCTAGACGTTGGAAGATCAATTCCCGCCATTTTCCTGTTTCTTCAAATTTTCAATTGTTCAACAAAAGCTTTTTCAAACAACATCAAGTTTATCAAAATCGGTCAAGCAGAACCCGAATTACATAACAATTATAATTTTTTTTCTGGTGATTTAAATTTAAATAATGAATGTATTCCTTTCGCTTGGACCATACTTATCGTAAACATGTAAATTCTATCTCTGACTACATACATACATAAATCTCTGACTATTCAATGGTAGTAAAAGGCTGTCATCTTTTTTTTTACAAAACTTTACTACTAGTAATTAATTTCTAATTTTTAGACAAATCTTGATGCCATCTTAGAGGATGTATTGGAAGCACTTAATAATAAAAACCCAGCTGTCAAAATAGAAACATCATTGTTTTTGGCCAGAGCTTTCACTAAAACTGTCTCGACAACTGTAAATAAAAAATTACTTAAAGCTCTGACAACTGCTTTAACCAAAAATATAAATGAATCGGGTGAGTTATTCTTTTATGAATATGAAGAGTTGAAACTTCTTATTTGTTTGATATTTTAGATCCAAATGTACGAGAAGCATCCGCCGAAGCATTGGGAACTCTAATGAAACTTGTGGGTGAAAAAACGATTTGTCCATTCTTGGTAGAATTAGAAAAAGACAATTTGAAAATGGCCAAAATAAAAGAATTCTGTGATAGTGCTGTTATCGTTGTAAAAGCTCCTGGTGCTAAAAAGGAAAGACCTCCAACTGCTCCTGCAGCAAAAGCTCCAACTAAAGCTCCTGCTGCCGTTAGTAGAAAGCCTCCTGGTAAGAATTTTTATTTAGCTCAATTTGTAGACTTTATGTAAAGTATTTCAAGATAAAATCATTTGTTTATAACAAGTTCCCAACTTTTTATTTAATTTGCTAATATATACTATACAGGTTGTCCCACGACGAGTTAAAATTATCTGTATATGGCAAAATACTTGTGGTAAAATCATGAAAATTTATACGTTTGGGTTTTCGGATACGATCTTTTTAACTAAAATATTTTCAAAGATGGCAGACTTCCGGTTCTACCGGAAGTCGACTGCAACTTCGTTATTTTGAATAGAACACCCTGTATATTAGTACATTTTTGAAATCTACGTGTAATTTTAGTATAGTTTTGTCTGAAAACTTTTTTCGAAAAATACATACTTTTTGAGATTAATTTTTTTGTGAAAAATTTGACCGTTGCAGACCCTTTTAAATTATTTTTTTACAAGGATAACCTTGAAGATATGAAAATGGTGTCTGTTCGGTTGCTTTTAGCAAGGTCAGACGTATTTGAATCTATGTTGAAAATTTTTTCATTTTATACAGGGTGTGTATAGAAAGTGTTCAAAGTTTAACTTTATAAATATCAAATTTCTTAGTTTTTTTAAATATAACCACCCGATTTTTTCTATTTTAATGCATTCAGGGGAGAAAAATAAGGCAAATTCATGTATACTTTCCTATACCTAAACCTTACCGTTATCCAGATATTAAATGTTTTCTGTAAATTTTGAGAGATGCAAGTGTGGTCTAAATTTTATTTTGACCCGTTGATACAAGCAAAAAGAAATGAAAAAGATTATGTAAATTTGCTTTTAATGGTAAATATGGCAAAGTTGTTACAAGAACATATGTGCTCTATTGCATCTCTAAAAATTTACAGAAAACATTTAATATCTGGATAACGGTAAGGTTTAGGTATAGGAAAGTATACATGAATTTGCCTTAATTTTTACCCCTGAATGCATTAAAATAGAAAAAACCGGATAGTTCTATTTAAAAAATAAATAAATTTGATATTTATAAAGTTAAACTTTGAACACTTTCTATACACACTCTGTATAAAATGAAAAATGTTTCAACATAAATTCAAATAGGTCTAACCTTGCTAAAAGCAACCGAACAGGAACCATTTTCATATCTTCAAGGGTATCCTCTTAAAAAAATAATTTTTAAAGGTCTGCAACCGTCAAATGTTTTACAAAAAAATTAATAACCCAAAAAATATGCATTTTTCGAAAAAAGTTTTCAGACAAAAGCATACTAAAATTTTACGTAGATTTTAAAAATGTATTAATATACAGGGTGTTCCATTTAAAATAACAAAGTTACAGTCGACTTCCGGTAGAACCGGAAGTCTGCCATCTTTGAAAATATTTTAGTTAAAAAGATCGCATCCGAAAACCGAAACGTAGAAATTTTCATGATCTTACTATATACAGGGTGGCCACTTTTCTAATTCTCCAGTAGGGTTACGAAATCAGTAGAAAAGTGGTACTTGCAGCAGACATAACAATAAGGAACATTTAAATAGTGTGAAATTTTCATTTTATTTTTATTTGTGTTGTACTTTTTATTTTATTTTGTCCAAAATATTAACAGCAAAGAAGAAACCGGAAATATCTTCAGGTACCGCAACAGTAGTGAGATCTAAAGGGCCTAAAGCTTTATCGAAGTCCACATCGCAAAATATCGAGAAAGAGTTGGGTGATGATGAAGTAGAAGGCATTGTCGGTGACGTCATTTCCGCTAATATTCTAACGGACATTACAAACGCCAATTGGAAAACAAGGTTAGTAATTTTTTTTACATTTCCCAACTACATATTATATTCTTGTACATTTTAGATTATCCGCCTCCGAACAACTTCTAACAGAAATAAAAGGCTTAGATTCCAAATCCGTACCAACCCAAGCTCTAGTAAAATTCATCTCCAAAAAACCCGGTCTCAAAGATACCAACTTTCAAGCACTCAAAGCAAAACTTGAAATCATCAAATATTTGGCGGAACACACCAAATTCACAATAACCTCAGCCGGCTCTTGCGTCGCCGAGATCTCCGAAAAATTTTCAGACGCCAAAAACGGCACTTCCGTCGCAGAAACCCTAACCGCCATCGCCGAAGCCACTACGCTGGGACAAGTGTGCGATATGGTGTTGGACTTTTCTTTCGGACAGAAGAGTCCCAAGGTACAACAAGAAGCGCTGCTTTGGTTGGCCGGAGCTATCAAAGAGTTCGGATTTTCGTAAGTTTCTAACTTTGTAATGACTTTGACAATGACATTGACAATGACTTTGGCATTGACAATGACTTTGACATTGACAATGACTTTGACAATGACTTTGACAATGACTTTGACAATGACTTTGACAATGACTTTGACATTGACTTTGACAACAATAAAAGCTCCAGAATTCAGAAATAATCGACAGTCGCGGAAGTCAGGAGTCTGCGCAATGCTATTTAATAGACCTGGACCAGTAACATGGGCTATGGTTGCTTTGGTGTAGTATGTATTATGAATATGGAGCAAACCAACCATAATAGAAGCATAACAGAGAATTTAAAAATATTTTGAATGTTGACACTGAAAATTCTTCTTCTTTTTTAAGTAGGCGCCTAAATTGTTAACCGTGGTTAATTTTAAACAATTTTTAACTTAGCGTTACTTTACGCTAAAAACTGTGTTTAATAACATAGGTGGTTATTAACATTACCCATCACTGATTGACAATTACTTTGACATTGACAATGACTTTGACATTGACAATGACTTTTACTTTGACAATGACTTTGACATTGACTTTGACATTTAAAAAACATCGCGGAAGCATTGGAAGACCAAACTGGTTTCTTTTTATGAATTAATATTTTGTTTGTAGAAACCTGAACGTCAAATCTCTCATAGACAACTGTAAGAAGGCTTTGGGATCGACAAACCCGGCCGTTAGACAATCTGCAATAACGCTACTGGGCATAATGTACTTATACATGGGCGCCACCTTGAATGTATTTTTTGAAAATGAAAAACCAGCTTTGCGCGACCAAATTAACGCTGAATGTGATAAATACGAAGGTCAAAAGCCACCACATCCGACTAGAGGTAAGTTGACCGCTCTCATTCGTTGACACAAGTTGAAAAATTGAAATATTTTAGGGGTGGTAAAGTCGGCAAGTAGTGATAGTTTAGATGTAGTGGAAGACGATGAACCTGAGCAAGTAAACATACACGATCTCATTCCTAGAGTTGATATTAGCGGACAGATAACCGAGAGTCTGTTGACGGAATTATCGGATAAAAATTGGAAGACTCGAAGTGAAGCGGTTTTAAAAATTGCGTCGATTATAAGCGAAGCCAAGTTTATAAAACCGAATTTAGGAGATTTACCTTTAGCAATAACTACTCGATTATCAGACAGTAACGTTAAAGTTTCTCAATCGGCTTTATCTTTGTGTGATTCGCTTTGCAAAGCCATGGGTCCCCAATTTAAGCAATACATTCGAACGTTTTTTCCAGCTATTCTACAAGGTTTGTTCGGATTTTATACAGTATGCGAAAAGTCTATCGAGTCCATTCCATTTACACAAGTACGACAAGGAAAATATGAGAAAAACTGCTTGAAAGAGAGAGAAGAATAATTGTGGGTGTATCTAGTACAAATGGATGAACTAGATACGCCCACAATTATTCTTTTCTCTCTTTCAAGCAATCTTTCTCATATTTTCCTTTGTAGTACTTGTGTAAATGGAATGGACTCGATAGACTTTTCGCATACCCATTCAATTTACACAAGTACGACAAGGGAAATATGAGAAAAACTGCTTGAAAGAGAGAGGAGAATAATTGTGGGCGTATCTAGTACAAATGGATGAACTAGATACGCCCACAATTATTCTTTTCTCTCTTTCAAGCAATCTTTCTCATATTTTCCTTTGTAGTACTTGTGTAAATGGAATGGACTCGATAGACTTTTCGCATACCCATTCCATTTACACAAGTACGACAAGGGAAATATGAGAAAAACTGCTTGAAAGAGAGAGGAGAATAATTGTGGGCGTATCTAGTTCATCCGAGGCTGGAAGAATGACGAGAGCTGAATGGATGAACCTCGGATGAACTAGATACGCCCACAATTATTCTTTTCTCTCTTTCAAGCAGTTTTGCTCATATTTTCCTTGTCTTACTTGTGTAAATGGAATGGACTCGATAGACTTTTCGCATACTGTATAAAAACTAATGCAAGTATTTTCCACACGTGCTTTTATTAGGTTTGGGAGATAGTAAAGCATCTTTGAGAGCTTCGTGTATGGATACAATCAATGCGTTTACCGAACAATGTGGCTATAAGGAAATATTCGAAGGTGAAATGATAGCAGATGCTTTGAAATCGGGATCACCGGCTTTACGAATCGAACTTTGGACTTGGTTGGCGGAAAATGTACCTAAAAGTAAGTATTATTAGACCAGTGCCGAAGCCTTTAAAAATGGTAAAAAGTGAGAAAAAAATAATAGTAGGATGAAACCCATCAGAAAAGGAAAAATAAATTACGGGCGATCCGAGTTTGGGAAGTGAGTTTTTAAGGGTAAAAAATAGTTTATCTCGATTTCCGGCAAAACTACAAGTCCTACGGAAAAAATTTGAATGACAAAGTTGTGAGTAATAAAAATCTCTACAACTTTTGTATACACAATTTTTACACGTAACCTCAAAATTTATGTGAAAAATTCAAATAACCAAGTTTTCGGTTTTTTATTTTTATCTTTTTCAAAAAAAATATTTTTTACACGAAATTCCGTGAAAACTTACCTTATTATGTCTCAAATACACTGTAATTTATTTGATTTGAAATACTTTTTTATTCCACCATATTTTGAGAACATCACGAGCTAACAGTTTACTGGAGTAATGGGAAACATTTGTATAGTGAGCCCAACCATTTTAGAAAATATATCTGACAACATTGCTTTATTTTATGGTCATCACACTGACAATAGAAAGACTTTTACACGATAATGTATATTCTTTTCAGACTATCAGAAAGTAGAGGTTTCAACGAACAAAAAAACCCAACGACTTTTTAAAAAAAGCTGATATTTTGACGCGTGACTTTTCGATTGAAAATTAGGGTGAAAAAATGAATATTTCAAATCAAATAGATCACAGTGTATTTGGGATATAATAAGGAAAGTTTTCACCAAATTTCGTAATAAATAAATTTTTTTTTCAAGATAAAAATAAAAAACCAAAAACTTGGTTTCAAAAATTATCGACCCTTGTAATGTACATGCTGAAAACAAGAAAATATCAATTTTAGTTCCTCCGAAGCAAATATCAAAAGATGAACTGCTCGTGTGTGTTCCACATTTGTATACAAACTTGGAAGATAGAAACGCTGAGATAAGAAAAAATGCGCAAGAAGCTATTTTAGGTATTATGATTCATTTGGGATACGAATCTATGGCTAAACACACGGAAAAGCTTAAACCTGGATCTAAAACTGTAGTATTAGCAGCGTTAGAAAAAGCGAGACCTAATTTACCGGTGAAACCGTTAGCCCCCAAGAAAACTGAAAAGGAAGATAAAGTTGTGAGGGGGACGAAACCTGTTGCTAGTACTAAGAACGCTGCCAAATCCAAGGTTTGTTTTTAATCACTTACATTCTAGGCCAGTCAGTATATGTTATTTTAGACCAAAAGTACAAGTAATAGGGCTGATTTTTTTTTCATATAAAGTACCTTAAAGTATGTAGATCAATATAAAAAAAGTTTACCAGTCTATTGATTTCCCAAATTAGGAAAAAAATCACAAAACTTTTTTTTTCGAAATATTTTAATATTGTAATTATATATTCTTGATGTCAGAAGTTTCCCCAACATTTCTACACAAACCCCATTAAAATTACTCCAGTTTTATCAAAGTTACAGTACTTAATATATATACAGTGTTTAAACCACTTATGGAATAAAATTCTTTGTCATTATCTTAGAAAATTATAAAAAATGCCGAGACACGTCAACCTTTGAATTGAGTTGTGCGTTATATAAACATGAATTTAAATGTACAGGGTGATTCACGCAAGTATGCCATAGTCGGTGTTTTTTTTTAATGAAACAGCCTGTATATTTGCATATTTTTGAAATCCTCTTAATGAACTGATTCCAACAAACTAAATAATGTATGGTAAATTATGAATTATACAGGGTGAAATTTTTATTTTTACAGTTATTAACCACATACATAAAATACCTGATGTATTTGATTTTAATTCATTAAAATAAATGCTCAAAATGTTCTCCACCTAGTTGTTGGCAATAGCACAGTCTCCTATAGAACTCCTCCTTAACTTTGTTTAAAGTTTGAGGTGAAATATTCCGTATTTCTGTAGTTATCCTGTCTTTGAGGTCTACAATGCTAGTTGGTTGTGTTGCATATACTTTGTTCTTGAGATAACCCCACAGAAAAAAATCTAACGGCGTAAGGTCTGGCGATCTAGCTGGCCACTCAATAGTACCTCTTCGTCCAATCCATTTATTGGGGAAGATTTCATCTAAATAAGTTCTTACCATTAAAGCATAATGGGGTGTTACTCCGTTTTGCTGGAACCAAACATATTCATTCGGTAAGCTAGGATCTATTGCGTTGGGATATAAGTTTGCCAACGCAGGAATAACTTCATTTCTAAGCATATTTAAATATTTTTCAGCTGTCAAATTTCCATCTATAAATATAGGACCAATAATATGGTCGCCTATGATACCGGCCCAAACGTTCACTTTTTGAGGGTACTGAGTATGTGTCTCACGCATCCAATTAGGATTCTCTGCTGACCAATATCTACAGTTCTGTCGGTTTACCTCTCCATTCAATGTGAATGTTGATTCGTCTGAAAAAAGAATGGTACCAAGAGCTATCTCATTTCTGTTCAGCTTATTCATCAATCTTTCGCAGAAATCCATTCTACGATCTGGATCGTCTTCTGTTAACTCCTGCACAAAAGTTAATTTGTAGGGATGAAGTTTTTCTTTATGATGACATCTTAGAATAGTTGTATGACTAACATTATTTTCACGGGCAATTTGACGTGTACTTGAAGTTGGATTCTCTTCGACACTTAACAAAATATCCACTTTCACATCATCTTCAACGAAGTGTGGTTTTCTTTTCAATGGTTTGACATGTCCAAGTTCTCTGAGTTGTGCATGAATTTTAGACACAGTACTTTGTGAAATATTAAGCAATTCGGGATACCTGTGATTAAATAAGTTTCCCACTTCAATATGACTTCTGCAGTTATCCCGGTACCCGATCATCATTAAAATCTCAATTCGGTGAGTCTCAGTTAAATATTTCATTGTTATGTCGACAAGGAATGAGTGTTTGACAAAGATTTTACTTTTTCAGTATAAACTGTCAACACATCAACAACTGACTGAATAGAAAACAATCCACATTATTTACTGATTTAAAACAATCCACATTATTTACGGATTTTGTCTAATTATTGGCGTTTTTAGGCAATTTTTAGGTATTTATGATAAAATTCATGGGCGTAGCAGGTTTTGTTTAATATACAAATACGTCTAATAATTAGTTAGTTTAGATTTTTGATAAATCCATATTAGCTAATTTAAATAAGTACCAATATTTCAAGTGTAATGAATTATTAATTTTATAATTTCGCCCTGTATAATTCATAATTGACCATACATTATTTAGTTTGTTGGAATCGGTTCATTAAGAGGATTTCAAAAATATGCAAATATACAGGGTGTTTCATAAAAAAACCGACTATGGCATACTTGCGTGAATCACCCTGTACATTTAAATTTATGTTTACATAACGCACAACTCAATTCAAAAGTTGACGTATCTCGGCATTTTTTATAATTTTTTAAAATAATGACATAAAGAATTTTATTCTATAAGTGGTTTCCACACTGTATATATTTTCTTGTAAATACAAGATTCCTAAAATTTACAAAATTATGAAAAGTGCCGTATTTCGTAATTAGTAAAAATTAATCCGTAAATTTTATTTATGGAACCGACCTCCTAAATAACAGTTTCCATCCTTCGAAAAATTGTTTCAATGCCACCTTATTATATAATAATTTTTTTATTGAGATTCTTGGTTTTTGATTAGAATGTAATATTTATATTATATATGAGTAATTTGCTGAAAATCATTATGTGCTAGGACAAAAAAATGCCATCTTTAAGCTGACACTTACCTCTCCAAAACGCCCTATTACAATTATTTATATCTACATTATAACTGTACAATAGTTTATAATGTACTGCGCCGCGCTTCAGAAAATAGAGTCGCGCGGATGCGTAACACATACTTAGTTTACCGAATTTTTTCCGGACAAACCATTGCTCGGACGACAAAAACGCAAGAAACATTTTTTGTTGCAAAACATTCCCCCTAGACGGTGGTATCTTTGATTTTTCTCTACCTTTCTCCCAGCGCGAAATATTGAAAAATTTCGAAAAAAAAGTTTAGTGATTTTTTTTTCTTAATTTGGGAAATCGATAGATTGGTAAACTTTTTTTTATATTAATCTACATACTCTAAGGTACTTATGGAAAAAAAAATCAGCCGTAGTGCTAATTACTTGTAGTTGTCACCCCTATCGTCTGGTCTATTCCTTGCAGTTTTGAAAATAATTGATTTTTTTTAGTCTACAGCTCAAAATAAATCTGCTGCCGCAGTTCCAGCTAGAAAGAAAGATGATGACATCGATACGTCACCTTTATTGGTTGTTAATAACTTGAAACATCAAAGAACCATCGATGAACAAAAATTGAAGGTTCTTAAATGGAACTTCACCCAACCCAGAGAAGAGTTCGTAGATCTCTTAAAGGACCAAATGTCAGCTGCAAATATCAATAAAACTCTAATGTCAAACATGTTCCATTCAGATTTTAGGTAGGTTGTATTTATTGGAAAATTGCAGTAAATTATTAATTTATTTCTTTTAGATACCACATTAGAGCACTCGAATCTCTTTCCGACGATTTAGCCGACAACAGTCAATCTTTGATGTCGAATTTGGATCTCATTTTAAAATGGTTAACATTAAGATTCTTCGATACCAATCCTTCAGTCCTACTAAAGGGTCTAGAGTATCTACATTTCGTCTTCAACATGCTCATCGATGCAAAATATCGAATGTTGGAAAATGAAGCCTCTGCCTTTATTCCATACCTTATTAACAAGGTAAGATTACTTTTTCTATTAAAACCAGCAGTAATATGTATACAGGGTGCTTTATTACAGTAGTAGATCAATATTTAAATAAAAAATTGTTTGTAGATTGGAGATCCAAAAGATTCTGTTCGTAATGGTGTCAAAGCTTTATTAAATCAACTCAATAGATTGTTCCCGGTTAATAAGTTGTCTACGTATGTAATGGAAGGTATAAAGTCTAAAAATGCGAGGCAAAGGGCGGAGTGTCTGGAAGTTATGGGCGGTATTATCGAAGATTTCGGTAAGTATTATATTTCACAACTCTAGTTTCCATAAATGCGCAACTTCATCCTACGGTTCCAGCTATCCTCTTCCTTCTCTTACTACATATTAAAACCTTGTCTTTAATACACAGATACCCCTTTTTTCCTTTCTTATTAATCCATTTGCCGCATATTTATTCAGTATATTGGCCTCTCCTCTACAATATTTACCCTATTCTATTCCAACTTAATCTCCCGTTTAGTAAGGGTTCTGCTTCCTCCCACTCCACCCTCACCACCGCCATTTTCATCCCGTTCCTCTCCCTCACTACTGTCATCACCCTTGTCTCTTCCCCAATCAATTCCTCTATTATCTTTCTCACCACTTCATCTTCAATCCATGGGTCTATCCCACCATCTTAATGGTTTTTGTTCTCATTCCCGCTTCCACCGCCCTAGCTCCTGTTATCCTTACCACATCCCTCAGAATTACCCCTTTCTTTGCCTCTATAACCACCTCCCTGTTCCTTGAGACTCTAAGTCTATCGACTCACTTTCCTTCCATCTCCCTCAAACCCATCTTAATCCTTTTTATCCCCTCTGATTGACTTGTCCAAGTAGTTATTAAGTCTCAAAGTAAAGTAACATTTTAATTTTTAGGTCTGGTCATATGTATGCCCACCCCAGCAGCTTGCATGAAAGAAGTCGCCAAACAAATTTCAGACAGGGATAATTCTGTAAGGAACGCCGCACTAAATTGTGTTTTACAAGTTTATAACATTGTAGGAGAAAAAGTTTATAAGCTGGTCGGTAATGTAAGTAACTTGTTATTGTTATAATATTTACTGTCTTAATTTAAATTTCCTTTCAATTTTTACAGATATCCGATAAAGACATGTCTCTGTTGGAAGAAAGAATTAAAAGATCGAGTAGGAAAACGATGGCTCTACCTAAAGCTGAAGTAAATACAACTGTGGTGACTGCTGTGATATCTCCTCAAAAAGAAAACACACCTCCTAATAAAAATTCTTTGGATGCTACACATACCGTATCCGATGTAAATAATGAAAGCGATCCAGAAGATTTGGAAGAAGATATGTTACCGCCTGTTAAGTAAGTTTTAAATATTTGGGGGTATTCTAGTTTTATGATAAAATTGTTTTTTTTTTAGTCTACCACAAATGATTGTAAAAGAACCACCGAAGGAAATAATACAAGGTCCGTTCCAGTTAGATCCTGAATTTATGAGGGAATTGGAAAAAATGAAACCTCCTAAACCTATCAAACCAACTCTTAAGTCTTACAACTTAGATTTCTTGAACGAAGAAATTCGAATTCCTACAATTGAAGAAGCAAGAGCTAGGTAAGTAAAAATACGCAACTTAGAATTATATTATATTATTTTTGCTTTTAGAGTACAGGCTGGAATAACATCAACGCAACCAGTAGGTTTCGGAGAAGCCGTCACCAGACTTAGTTTTGGCAATTCACCGAGTCCTCCCAAAAAACATGATTCCGCTCTTGAGAGGTTGATTAAACAAGTGGGATCGCAAAATTCTATGGCAGCTTTAGGGGTAAAAACAAACCTAATTTTAAAATTAAGAAAATTTTTATAATTTTTCCATTTTCAGGGCATGACCCAATTACACGAGATACTTCCTCAACCAAGAGGCAATGCTATGATTGATTACGAAGACGATTTTATGAATGCCATCATTTTTCAGTTTAAGCAATTGCAAATTGCCGATCTATCCACAGATGTGACCGCTATAAAGATGTACAGGAATTTATTGACTACGTTAGATGCTGTAAGTTGATTTTTTACAACTATTATTTTAAATCTGGATGCTTTGCCACTTTACTTTGAGTTTAATTAGAATTATAAAATGAATTAAACAGAAATTATTAATTTAGACATTGGGAAATGTAAAAGTAGTTCAAATATACCAGTTTTAAAACACAAGGTGATTTAAGTGATGCCATAATTTGGAGAAGGATCCAATCAACAATTGTAAAGTTTTGAGTAGAGTTGAGAGTAGAAGGTATTTTTTGAAGAAACTTTAAGGTACTGGTCGTATAATCGACAAAGAATTAAGTTAGTGGAATAAAAGATAAAGAAATTATTGATTTAGTCATTGGAACATGCAATAGTAGAAATTATTATGAAATAAAAGAAACAGAAATTATTGATTTAGACATTGAGAAACTTGATAGTAGTTCAAATAAACAAGTTTTAAAACACATCATCCAAAAGCTGATTGAAGTGATGCCATAACTTGGAGAAGGATCCAATCAACAATTTAATTTTTTGGTTAAATAGTAGAAGATATTTTTTGAAGAAACTTTAAAGAATTGGTCGTATAACCGTCAAAAAATTGAGTTAGGGGAATAAAAGATAAAGAAATTATTGATTTAGTCATTGGAGCATGCAATAGTAGTTCAAATGCATCAAGTTTCACAACAAAAGGTGCATGAAGTGAAGCAAAACCATGGAGAATGAGGATGAATATATGGCAGTATCATTCAACATCAGTCAAATACTGGAAGAATGACAAATCTGAATACTTTGTCAATATATTATTATGAAATAAAAGAAACAGACATTATTAATTTAGACATTGGGAAACTTAATAGTAGTTCAAATAAACAAATTTAAAACACATCATCCAAAAGGTGGTTGAAGTGATGCCATAACTTGGAGAAGGATCCAATCAACAATTTAAAGTTTTGGTTAAAGAGAAGAGGGTATTTTTTGAAGAGACTGTAAGGTATTGGTCGTATAACCATTAAATAATTAAGTTAGTGGAATAAAAGATTAAGAAATTATTAATTTAGTCATTGGAACATGCAATAGTAGTTCAAATGCTCCAAGTTTCACAACAAAAGGTGATTAAAATGAAGCAAATTCTGAAAGAAATCCTTTTTTTTAGATACTTCTTTTAATATTAAAAAAAATGTTACATTGCTAACTAATCTGATATTTATTTTTTATTGTCATTTTGTATTTAAAAAATTCATTGTTACAGTTCTACAATAATAAAACGTTAGGCAGTCATGTTTCGGTACCTGTCATCAAAGAACTGATGAACCAAATGATAACCCTATTGGTAGAGGAGAGACTAAACAAAGTTTTAAACGGTGAAGCTTATGTGAGAGTCATCAATTTACATTGTGTCAAAGTTATCGAAAGATCTGATCACACAAACACAATATGGTAAGATATATTTAATTTTTTTTTATAAATAGATGTGTAAATCTTTATTATTTTCAGTGCTTTGGTGAAATTAATAAACGATTGTATAACCAACGGCAGTTCTCCTAGACAAGTCGACTTGGTGATGAAATGTCTGTGGAGGGTGATAAAGTTGATGCCGCAATGGGTAGACGATATAGATTACGATTCTGTATTGTTAGAAGTACATAATTTCTTAAAAAAATTCCCGTCGATGTGGTGGAAGACTAAAGATGTAGATACGCCGTTAAGAACTGTCAAGACCATTCTTCATTCGATCGCAAAGATGAAAGGTGGTACAATCATGTTACATTTAGGAAAGATACCGAATACCAGTGAATCAGAGGTAGAATCGTACATTTTAAGGATACTTAAGGTAATTTTTTTTTTATAAATATATTAATTTCTTTAAAAACGATTTTCTTTTTCAGAGTTTGAAAATATCCGAAATCCAGCATATACCGGTGAAACAGGAGACTCAACGTAGATCACTTTCGAGAGCGAATCACAAAATGCTAACGGACATTTTTCAAAAAATCGGTAGCAAAGACGAGACCAAAGAGGGATTGAATCTACTCTACGATTTTATGCAGCAACACCCCGAAGCCGATATCGAGCCGTTTTTGTCGAATTCTAGTAAATTTTTCCAAGATTATATCAGGAATGGACTGAAAGATATAGAAGACTCCAGAAAATCTTGCAAGGCCACTATTAATGGTAAGTTATTGTAACTCGTACATTATAAACAGAAGTTACACGAGTATATTTCAATTTTAGAGAAAGCAGGTGATCATATTCAAGAAAAAATGGAAATTGCAGTTTCTCAACCGGACCCGAATAATAAAGGACCTGACTATTGGAAAGAAAGGCTGAACATGTGGAATCAACTATTCGACGACGTCAAACTGGGAAGAAATGTAGACGTTCCCGAATAAATCCCTACAATCTAACACTGTATTTACGCGCATACTTTTACCAGTTATAAGTAGAGCAGATATTAAAACAATTGATGTAATCTACTCTAATTCTATGACTTACTTACGTGTACCCTATTTATTTTTCTCTAACTATGTGATAGATGTAACATTTTAGTCGTTCATGACATTTGTTTAACTTATACATTAATTATTAATTGATCTTTGTGTTTTAATCTTACCTTTTTAGACATTGGATAAGCAATCTCTTTCAGAAATGTTAAAATATGGGAAAAAACGATCACTGAACAATGTGCTTCTCTATTTTATGTATTTGACTGTAGTATATCTGACAAAATAAACGTCAACATCACATTTGTTGTATGAATGCAATTTTTTAACTGCTTAACCCCATCTTTCACTATATCTGATCCAATAATGACACTTGCATTTATTGATTATTATATTAGACCGTAATCAGGAATATTAATGGACTTTCTGGTGTTAGCTACTTATCTATTGTCTAATTTTAATGTATACTGAGTGCCTGTAATATTATTTTTTTATATGTACTTTTTTTATTCCATTGAAAAAATTGTCCCTCAAGATATTTACTAGTTTTAATAAAAAGTTGATTCAAATAAGAATAAACAGTTGTTTTACTCACCCTACTACATCCTAAGTTTTGCTAGATGAAGGTTAATAGAAATTAGGCCCTCCACGGCAAGGGCCTTATTTATGGAATTATATTTCTGGACTTAGGGCGAGATAGAGACCATCCCAAATTTCAAATACCAGAGCCACAGTAGGGAAGGTATGGGTTTAGTTCATAGGAAACACAGTAGTTCAAATGTATCAAGTTTAACAGCATCTTAAAAAGTGACAAAGTAAAGCGAAACCTTGGAATCAAACTGGGGATAATGAAAAATAAAGAAATGTTCATTTATATACTTTCAATTTTATTTCTACATTATATCTTCGTTTTTTTTGTAGCTGAACTGACAGTACAATTGCCCAGTACTAGATACAGTGGCCATTAGGTTTTGCTACAAAACACAAACATAATTGTATGAAAAATTTACTTTTCATTTTTATTATCATTGTTTTCATCACTTTCTTCTTCGGAAGACTCTTCAGACTCATCATCGTCGTCGTCATCATCATCATCGTATTCGTAGTCATCATAATCACCTCCAGCAGCTTCATTATAATCATCATCATCGTCATCATAAGATGCTTGACCTTGTCTACCAAACTTGTGACTACGAGCTAAGAAAGAAAATATGAATTTTTTTGAATAAATAAGTAGGTGATAAAGACTTACTAGACATGCTAAGATCTTTGGTTTGAGATGTTTCAAATCCACATTTAGGGCATGGGATAGCTTTGTTTTTCTCGTATTTGAATCCTTTCCTACGAACATGATCTTCACAATAACAAGTCTTGCATCTAAGACATGAATATTGTCCTAATTTATTACAAGATTGACCTAAAAAACACTTGTGATAAATATTTCTGTGAAAAATTGATTGGATGTAGCTTACACTTATAATTTTCAGATTCCAACACTTGACAAGATGCTTGATGTTCAAATTGATCATCTTCACATAGAAAATTAGTACAAAACGAGCATCTGAATATCCTTCCTCCATGATCCCAGACACCACGTTCACATTCTATGCAAATTGATTCTTGTAAGGGGCAAGTACAAGCATGACTTTGAAGGCACTTCCTACCGTGACATACCCAGGCTTCACAGAAATCACAAATGGCACCCTTAAAGTATTTAGTAATTTTAATAAATGCGTGAAATATGATTGATTGAAATGCAGATTACTTACAACCATGCCCATTCCAGTAGTATATACTCCTGGATGTCTTATTACACAATCTCCAGTTTTCAACATGCATTTCATTTTACCACATTGTGCACAAACTGGAAGTCTTTGTACATTTTGACAAAAATAGCAGAAAGCACGACTTTTTTGTTTGCTAAAATAATATAAAAAAAGTATAACAATATACATTTATTTTACAAATAACTTACCGATGACATTTTTCACATTCCATTAAAATATTACAAGGATGTTCAGCCAGCTGAATATTCTCTTTTGCAGTTCGTATTTCTTTTTGTCTTAATTTTTGTTTCTCAGCCTTTTTTCTTTGTCCCGTTTTCTTTTTAGGCATTTTAAAATATTTTAACCAAACACTGAGACGTGATCTGACTGACCTCAACAACTAAACGTCAATTCAAATCAAAAATTTCAAGGTTAGAATTAGTGGATGTCATCTCGCGTGTCACATATACGTCAACATAACGTCTACTAATTTAACTATCAGCTCTGCTATGAGTGCTATGTAACAATCGTGACGTAAAAGTTTATTACTATGTTGGCTAACCTGTGTCAGCCACGTAAGATTGACATTGACGTTTGTGAAAATGATTATTTCTGTCCAAAAAGATTTTTCTATAAAAAATGTGTAGTGCACTAGCTATTAATTGATATATTTAATAAGAAACTATTTATTTAAAAGTAAGTTGTCTTATAATTGTTTAGCAAAAGCAAGTAATTTATCTACGTAATACTGGAAAAAGTCCTAATAAAACTTGATTAACAGAAAAGCAACTCATTCAGGTTCAAAGTCAAGTAGTTATAATTATTATTCATTTGAAGAATACTATTTAAGAAAAGGCGTGTAAGCAGAGTTATATTTATCTACCAGTAATTGACAGAAAAATTTGTATTTTACACCATTGTGAAGTAGTATAATGATATGATAAATAGGTCATAATAAGTTAAGGTCAAAATAAAGAGGATTCCATGTTTCCACATTACAAACATTATAAAGAATGTATTTGTTAATTAATCAGTACTTGCACCTTGTTAAAATGAAATAACAACACTGCTTTGTTCATAAGAACAATTCAATTTAGTCTTATGAATGTGTCATTATCAAACAATATGTGATATATATGTCAAGTCTTGTAATATCAGATTGCTTTATATACCTAAAAGCAAAGTGTACAAGTTATTGGGAACATACAGATTCTAAAAACATACAACATTGTACTTGTATTAAACAAATATTTCTGCCTTACTCATGCAAAAAATATTATTGAAGTAAAGATATTCAAACCATACATAAATATACAGCAAAATAAAAACAAACAACATTTAAAAAGTTGATAATGATTGTACATATGTTAGTAGATAAATAAAACTTATTTTTCTTATATAAAAGCTGTAAAAAATTAGTAAAAGTATTGCTTTGGGAGACTTCTGATTACATTATATATCAAAAATTCTTTAATTTTTCATTTTTTGTGAGAAGATGCTTGCTTGTCTTATCTAATATCTGATGATATTTTCCAAATAAACCTTTATGTAACAATAGATAGACAGATAAGTTATCTAGTTATGATGTTTGTTAGTTAACACATTCAAAAAATTGTTGATTAAATCTATACACACATTAAAAGCAATATCAGTTCTGCTACATTTCCTATAATTAGTTTAATTCTTGTCAGTTTTTTTATGCTAGATTTATTATTTCCAGTTTCAATGTCATGATGGCTGACAAAAGCTTGAATGGGATTTCAACGAATACAGACATTCTTAAACATAATGCTGTACACGACGATAAACAGTATCAGCAATTTAATGGAGTTCATTCTTCACAATCGTCAAGAAGTTCATCACCGGGATTGCGGTCAGGTCAAATTCCATCTTCCCAATTACCTCCCACTAGGCCTATACCTCAATCTCAACTTCCTCCATCTCGATCTTTAGTGGGAAATGTAACTCAACAAGTTGGAGCTTTAAATATTAATCAAGGAACTCCTAGAGAACTTGGAACATCTAATATTGGCCAAAATACAACTCCCATGTTAAATATTTCTTTGAAAGACAGTGTAAATACAAAAAATGTGGTATCTACTCCCACACAGCCAACGTTAAAGAATACTAGTTCATTACTTTTCCAATCACAACCAGATCTGGGAAAATTTCCAAAGCAAACAGGACCATTTAATGCTCAACCAATGGAGAGTATCCAAAAATCTGATTTTGAAACTCCAAGTCTGTCACAACCTGCACCTAATATGAACCAACATTTTCCATTAAATCCCATACAACCGAATCAGTGGTCATCTATGCCTAGAACACAACCAAATCTAGTACAGAATACGATAGGTGTTCCTAACAAGTTAAATGAACCTAGAATAAGTCCAGTTCCACCTCAACAAAACTTTCAGATTAGTCCGAATCGAACGCAGGTAAATCAAGGTATTCAGAATCAGAACAGTCAAGTTACTCCAAACAGGACGCTTCAAGGACCCTCCCCTCCTACACAGTTTCAACCCAAAAATCCAGTTGGTCCATACAAGAATTTCACAGGAGCCCATGTACAACACCAGTCAAATAAATCAGTGTCACCTTTTCAACCCGTTATGTCTCAGTCAGGATCTTCTTTTCATCATATTCCATCCCATCCAAGTCAATCAGGAATGCCTAACCAAACAAATCAACTAGGAAATCCCTTACCTATGAATCAGAAAAGAACTTATCAGCCAACTCCTATTCAGCAACAAGATAACCAAAGATTTAATCCCATTCAAAATGTCAATAATAGTGCAATGAATGCAAATTTAACCCCTCAAGTACCCCCTGTTGGGGTACAGCCTCTTAATCATCCACAGACTTCTAACAGTGCAAATGTCACTCAAAAAGCTAACTTGCATTCCAATAGGTACCCTACCCAGCCTGTGAATAATTATCAGCAACCAGCATCTGGCCAGTATCAATACCAACAACCGGCCAGTAATCTCCAGCCAGCAATCCCCCAACAACAACCAAATGCCTACCAAAATCAGAATAACCAACAGACACCTTATCAAGGAGTGTTGAATACAGGTTTTAATAAACATTGGGGAATGGAACACTTCGATCTACTTCAAGTACCGAACATATTACCAACAACGAAAATTGAGCCTCCTCAAATTCACCTCGGTCAGGAGTTGTTAGATCAAGCCAATTGCAGTCCGGATGTCTTTCGTTGTACGATGACCAAAATACCAGAAAATAATTCGCTGTTACAAAAATCCAGACTACCTTTAGGTGTATTAATCCATCCGTTCCGAGATCTTAATCATTTACCAGTTATCCAGTGCAATGTCATAGTGAGGTGCAGATCTTGTCGTACTTATATAAACCCTTTTGTAATATTCGTCGATAACAAACGTTGGAAGTGTAATTTATGCTATAGGATCAATGAATTGCCGGAAGAGTTCCAGTACGATCCGATAACTAAAACGTACGGGGATCCCACTAGAAGACCGGAAATTAGAGCTAGTACTTTGGAATACATTGCACCAGCTGAGTATATGTTAAGACCGCCACAACCCGCAGTGTATCTGTATTTGTTAGATGTGTCTAAGTTGGCTGTTGAAAGTGGTTATTTAAACATTGTTAGTAATATTTTATTAGACGAATTGAAGAATTTACCGGGAGATGCTAGAACGCAAATTGGATTTATTGCTTATGATTCAGCTCTACATTTTTACTCTTTGCCTGAAGGTGAGTTACAAAATTTTATTATTGTTCATTTACGATAAAAAGACGATGACGTTGCAAAACAAAATATTGTGATGTAGTTTTTTTCTTTACTTAACGAAAACAAGTTTAATTAACCTAACATTAAAAACATTCAATAATTTACATTTAAGTATGTAACAATAAATAATAATGAATACAAATAGCGAATACTATTACTTACGTCTCTTACAGCAGTAAGCGGGCCCCCATTTCGGCATTCTCGTTCAAAATAGCTTAACAAAGATGTTACCATCTCTTAGCTGCTTCGGCATTTTATTAACTCCACACTGCAGATTTGCCTAAATAATTAGTTATGAAAATAACTGTTTTTTTAATCTTAAATAAACAATGAATTTAAAAGCAACAAAAAAACTTGTGAATATTAGACGATGATCGAATGTCAATTCAATAAACGTCAAAACAAATTGATCTGACAAGTGACAACGTCTTGAAGTTTTGCCAACCCGTTAGCTGTAAATTGTCCTGGCTGTCGAGGATAAATTGTATTTACGGTTGGTAAATTAATACACACAACGTCAAAAGTCTTGGACCCCCTGTATATCAAATGATTTAATTAAACCCAGTTATTTTTCTTACTGTAGTAAAAAATTAGATGTATTTAAGAAACAAAAAAGGCAATAAAAAGATGTCGATAACTAATCCTTACTTTATTATCAATGTTTTTAGAAATATTGGCAGTGATAGCATATTCAGCCAAGTGACTAGTGTATTATTTCTTTTCATTTTTGTGGATTATAATGCCAGGACGTGAAATTTCTCAGTTTATTC